>VNKB01000366.1:0-13844 GCA_008042735.1 Drosophila leontia
TTGCCTGCCTTTGTTTATGCGTTTTTATATATATAAAGTATATATATATATATATATATATTTAATTTTGTAGGAAATTGTAGTTGTTATAACTGCCTGTGCAGTGTAATTGAAGTTGGAAAAACATGAACATGATGCCCAGAATCGGGCCTGTGATAATCCTGGGAAACAGCTTGGCCAACAAGCTTCTCTGTGGAGTGGGGGGAGAAGGAGGGTTGGGTGCTTGTAGGCCCCACTGAATGGCTGCGGACAGCTTTGATAGGCAAGTTAATGGCTGTAAATGAAATGAAATGATTGATACGATAATTTGTGCGCTGACAGCGGAAATCTGAATTAAACGAAGGCCTGGCCAGACACCAAGGAATTAAGGCGATTCAAGGACAACGACTGTGTCTCGCCTGATAAGCTGCAATAAGAAAAGAGAAAAGATTGAAGATATATATATGTACATACAAATACAAAAAATTGAGGGACAGATAAACTTTCATTTTATTATTTAGTTATATAATTTATAAAAATAATTTCTTGATAATTAACACAGAAAATAGGGAATTAATTCATTATTTTCTTATTTTAGAGCCTCTTTCCAGCTTAGTTATCGAAAAGATCCTATACTCTTTGATATATTTATAGCTTTAATATTTTAAATAATATTAAATATCCCATAGGAGATCAAAGAGAAAGTGCTATATAATACTGAGAATATTCAAATGTTTATTTTTATATGTAAAATATCGAAAAATATAATTTTTAAGTTAAAAAAAATCTTTAAAATTGTTTTTCCAAGCTTAGTGTCCTATCGATATATAAATATTCTAAAAATGAAAAATAATAGTATTTATCGTGAAAATATCTTTTAAAAAGGTTTTTCCAAGCTATGTTTCCTATCGATTTAATATCAATAATAAAATTCGATATAAAAAAATTAAAAAAAATAAAAAAATTATTGTATTTATCGTGAAAATATTTTGTAGAAATTATTTCAAGCTGCTTACTTCAATCAAAAAACTTATTGATAGAAAATTCGATATTTTGTATTTTAAATAAATTTCATCTCTTCCGCTTCTTCAAATAAAACACCCATAAATGCACCTGAAATTTCCATAAAAATCCACAGCAAGGATCTGCTTTATGGCAAGGATATGTGGGGTCTGAAAGGCTTGTATATATATATGTTTAATAATATAAAAGTCGAATGCTTGTGTGCGTGCCTAGCCAGATGGAAACCATGAGACGGGACCCGGCCACGGAAGCTATCATCGCCGCTCAGGCGCGTCTAGGCGCCCTCCCAGAAGTAAGTCTGGCTCCGCGCCTATATCCATAGTATATGTATATAGATATATAGCAATATATATAGCCAGTTAGTCATCAAGTCGAGGAAACGAGGCGGGAACGCAGTCAGGCGGCGTTGACGTGCAGCCGACATTTAACTATAATAAACGATACTTCCTTCATGCGCAGACGACAGGCATTATTTGGGCCTTGAATGGGCAACAGAATGGCCTCCAAGTGCCATGTAATCCAATCCGGTCGATGGTAGGAAGTTACTACGCATATCTGTCATTAAAAAATTATTAAGAAACTCTTGAAAAAGATCTCTTCTAAAAAACCAGTCTGTAGTTCCTGATGAAAACCCATAAAAGTGAGGTACAAAGCATAAATCAAATCCCAGCAACTACTCTTATATAGTTGCCGGAAATGGCTTACATAATCTTTGATGTCCTTGGCCATTGTTTGTCCTGCCAAGTTAAGGCCTTTCACAGAGTCCGACAAAAAAAAAAGGGGAGAGAGGGGGTAAAAAGAACCTACCCGCGGCCGTTGCCTTTTATTATTTTTTATGACCTTCTGCACTAAAGAAATGTAAACCGAAACCGAACCGAAACCGAAAGCCAACCGCTGACTAAGTGCCAAATAACAAAACGAAATGAATGGGCATTTCCCAGCAGACAACACGCTGGAGGAGGAGCAGGAGGTTGAGGAGGACTAAGGACTGAGCTCTGAGCTCTGGACCCGTCGCACAAAGCGAGCCAAATCAAATAAATTACATTAAAAGAAAAATATGTAATAAAATAAAACGCCTGCCGAAGGAGGAATGAGGAAATGTGGAAAGGGAGAAACTGTTGGGGGGAAAAGTCAAAGCCGAAATAAAGTTTCTAGTTGCGAGTTTCCATCTCCAAGTTCTAAGCTGCAAATCAGCTTTAAAATGCATGAAATTTGTGTGTTTGGCCAAGTACCAAGTAAGCCTCTATTGAGAAAAGGTTTATAATAGTGAAACTTAGACTTATAAAGTATTACAAGTGTTTTTTTTTTTAAGATTATTTAATTAAAACAATGTTAATATTATTATTAAAACTTAGATCGTGAAAATTCTCAAAAAATTTAAGTTTTAAAATAAGAATTAATAATTTGTAAGCTAAAAAATTCTAATAAAATATAAACGTGTTTTATTAAGTTTATTTAACTAAAATAAAAATAATATATACCTTTTTTATTACATATATTTATTTATTTGCATTATATTTTTGATCATCATCAAAAGCTGAGTCTAACTACATAAAATTCTCAAAATGTAATTTTTCAAAATAAATTTTATAATTTTTCAGTTAAAAAATTTATATAAAATATATAAGAGTTTTATTAAGTTTATTTAAACCAAAATAATTAATAGGCCATAGATTTCTAGGGAAACAAGTGTCTTCATAAGCACAAAAATATATATAAACTACTGGAAAGATAAGGATAATATATTAAATATAATATAATATAATAAATTATATTATAATACTTTAAAATATGTTTCTTTGTTTTAAATTATGTATATATTTTATTAATTGTTTTCTCTTCCCTTTTCCATATTATCTTTATTATCTTTACATTATTTTAATTATATTATACACTCATCTTCTTTCTACTCTTCCTTATCATATTCTCACCTTCAATCTATTATTTATTTCCAATTAAAAGGCCTTGCCCGAACGTTTGTTTCCGTTTCCGTTTAAAAGGTGCATTGATTAGGCAAAAAATCAATCTGTTGCAATTATTCCCATGAAATATCCTGTCGAAATTGTGGAAAATATTCCTGTATTTGGTTCGTCAAACTCAATTTCGATTGATCCATGGCATATTCTGGTGCATTTCCCACACTTGCCCACACTCTTAACACAATTTCCGCTTTGGCTTAACATCCGGTTGCACACACACACACACACACACACACACACTTACACACTCGCTCGCGCACACATAAACTAATCAAGCCCGAAAGAGAGAAAATAGAAATTGGAAAACGGAAAACCGTAAAACATATTTTCAAACCAAAGTTGGCCAAAAACAAAGAAGAAAAAAAGGCCAAGAGCGGCCGCTTTTCAGTGAAACGGAAAAACAAATTCCATAAAATAATACAAAAAGAATATATAAATAAACAAAAACAAGTAGAAAAGCAATTCAATTTCCTTTTAAAAGTGTAAATACAGCTCAATTAATGTTGTCTGCATATTTAATAAACCAAATAAGCTGCAAATAATACTCAAAGACCTCTTCTTAAATACATAAATACACGAGTTCAACTAACAAATATTCGTTTAAAATCAATTTTTTATATTAATTTTATTTAACAATTTTCGGACAACACCATTCAAACATCCCACAGAGCTTACTTTAACCCGTCGGGAACTTTTGTTTCACATCGGTGCCATTGTTGTGGAGAAAATATATATGTATATATCCGACAGGGAAAAATAAGAATGGAGATGCGGGGTGGCACGTACTACCTCCACTCGAACGGAACTCCAATGGAGCATTCATTGTTAACCCGGCGCACAATTGCGTCTAGATTCCGATTTCGACGGCCTTTTTCTCGTATTCTGATCGCACACTGCGAGGAAAAGTGTAAACATAAGTGAATTATATGTATATTATGAAAATATTTATATATTATTTAAATTAAAATTTATATAAATATTATAATATATTTTAAAAATATTCAAATATATTAAAAAAATATTAAAATATATTTCAAAAATATTAAAAAATATTATAATATATTTAAATGTAATATTTATATATAAACATATTTATTATAATATAATTTAAATATAATCGCATAAGGAAGCTCGCTAGCTTTAAGTAAGGATGGTAGATAATCGATAAGAAATCGATCAAAATATTGCGCTCAATAGCATATGATAATATCATATTTTAAACTCTGATATATCCAATATATAAAGTTCAAAATATTTAAAATTTAACTGAATAGCATAGCATTTCGTATGCAAGTATTTCCGGATGCTGGACAGGACACGCGACTCCGTAAGCTAGCTTGAACCACTTACAGCCTAGAAGAGGCCTTGGCTAAGCCCAGAAGCAGATATCTAACATATATACATATATATATATCAAATATGTAAAGGATATGGGGAAAAAAAGGGCCTGAGCAAACACGGTGACTTTCACCTGGATATGCCACTTAAGCCAGGGGCATTCGTACAGCCGTGAATGCGGATCCCGTAACGGGTCCGGTCCTCAAACGTTGGCATTAGCGGCAAACAGCCAGCAGGCAGCAGCAAGTGGCTTAAATCCTTTACGTTATCCCCGCACAGACACATGTAACGTGGTCCCTAAACGTGGCCAAAAGCCCAAATTGCTCTGCCAAAAGGGGGAAAGGCAACTGCTGCTTATACTGCTTTCTGCTTTCTGTGCTTGGTAACTATGATTGTAAGCACGTCCTGGCCGCAGCTTAAGTTTGGTCAAAGAGAGAATTTCCCTTCAAAGCTAAGAGAGGCGGCTGGAAGGTACTGGAATTGCAATCTAAAATCCTACACGACCTGCGCATGCCCTGCAAAGAAAAGTAAGGAAACAAAAAGAAAAAATAAATAAAATACAGATACAAATACTATAAAAAATAAGAAAATAGAAATATTTTCAAGAAACAAAAACCTAAGCTTATACATTTTTTAATTTATATATTTTTAAAATTTACAAATTATGTTTCAACTGTGCCAAAATGCTTGCTTAAAGAAATAGGCTCACTTACCTAATACCCTAACTTCCAGGACTGGAATTTTGTGGTGCCTTTCTCTTTGTGGTTTAAGATGCTCTCTTAAAGAGGGGAAGTCCCCGATTTACAAGACAGAACCGCCAAAACCGCAAATGTAGAAAATCAAATCAGAAACCGAGCTGGCAAACAAGATCCTGGCTTAAAGCTTAATTCTTATTCAAAGAAGAAAACAGATGTCACAAATTAAATAAATAAAATATGTATGTTCTACAATATATTTATTTATGACTGCATTATTTCTATTCTAAGCCAATGGATTTTCCTAGAAAACTCAAATTTCTTCAATGCATTTCATATGTAATTTGTCAGCTTAATGACTTGCCTCAGTTAAACATAATTTACTGGCACAAACTGTCGTCAAATGAGAGCAGAGACAACCCGAAACCCGAATCGAAAGAGGACTCGAGGGACTGCAGGATAATTAAATATGAAGCGAGTCGAATTTCGAATAGTAATTAATTCCTACTTTAAAGCAAAAGCCAACTGTTTCAAGGCTCTGAATGTGTGTGTGTAAGTTTGTGTGTTTTGCATTGCCATTATATCCATTATCTGCGAAATGTCAGTAAGAAAATTTACAACTGTTTGTCGGCAATGGTAATTTATGGGCCAAAATGGGGCTTATGCAGCCAGAAACCGCCTTAAATGTGCCATGTGCCGGGAATACAAATAGTAAACCCCTTTCAAACCCTCAACCCCCCCTTCAATCCCCTGCCCCAAAGTTGGCGGCTTGTCCGCCGCTTTGCTAATTAGACGCTCAACATATCACATACATTCTGTGCACTCATCACTCAAAAAGCCAACGCATCAGAAGGCTCAAGCTGCCAGACAGCAACTGCAACAGCAGCAGCATTACCATCAACTGCAGCAAAGCTGTTTGTATCCGCGGCAGCAACAGGAGTACCTCTTGAAAACTAATAATTACAAAGCAAATATTTATAAAGTATGAAATGTGCTAATATAAAACCAAAAAAAATTCCTATTTGTGAGAAAATTTTTTACATTTCTTTCTTTTTTAGGGAAACGTTTAAAAAGTAGTTTAATTTCTTTACAAGATTTTGTAATTACTTAATTACATTTTGGTTCAGGGATCTCTTGGTTTATTCTCTCTGCTTGCAAGGGTATGGCTTATTTTTTATATATTTAATTTGGCGTCAAATATATGCCACAAAGTAGCTGGAAAGCGGGAAAACGGAAAAGGCACCCAACAGATCTTGATGAATAATGAATTGGACATGGCACAGTGGTCAAGTCGAAGCTTTAGGATATTATAACTAAGCCAAAAAGGAGTTTTGAGTTACTTTTTAATAAAAATCTGCATACTGATTTTTTTTTTATAATTAAAATTTTTATCAGTTTTTTACAAGGGTATAATAATAAAAAATAAACTCTACTTCCTAAACAACACTTAATATTTATCAAGAAAGAAAATATTTATAAATATTAAGCATGAGATTGCAATTCACAAATAATCATAACCCTAAATTAAATAATATAATAAAGATAATAATAATATATAAATACTATAAAAATATATATCCACCCATAATTCCATCGCTTCCACCGTACTTTCTCGACTACATTTATCGCCGAAATGTATGCTATGCAATTTTAAAAGCGAAGAAACAGCGCAACAGTTGAAGCTCAGCTTCCACCCCCCACCTCCCTCTTAACATCTCCGCCACTCTCCACCTGCACTCCGTTTGCAGTTCAAGTTCGTGGAGGGGGGAGAGAGAGAGCGAGTCACAAGGAGTGACAAAAGTCGGAAAGCATAATGTGTAAGTCACGATGGAACTACTCAAGGTGGTCTCATTGCAAGAACTGCATTCTGCTTTAAAGACGTTTGCCTATTGCCAGCTCTTTCTAGCGCTTGTTTGTCCAAGAGCGAAGAGAGAGCTATAAATATTTTTCGTCCTTAACAAAGGTGATGAAGACCACCTTCTAAAGTTGCATCATGATGTAAGCCATTGAATAGTCTCTCAGTAAGTGCGCGTGTATGTGTGTGTGATTGTGCATACAAAAGCAAAGGCAGAGGTGTATAAACACAAAAAACCTTTCAAAATTCTAGCGAGCTACATTCGTTTGGCACACGAATTTCAATTTCCGCTTCATTACGCCTCCCCACTCTCTCCCCCTATTCTGGCTCTTACTCTGACACTTTCACTCTCTTGTTCTTCAATCTGTTTTGAGGAACAAGAAAGCACAGGCAAAAATAACAGCAGTGACAATAAGAGCGAAGGGGAACGGAGAGAGAGTAAGACAAAGGTGGAGTTGGGAGTTGGAGTTTAAGAGGGATTTAGAGGGGGGTTCAAATGCTCTCTTAAAGTAAATAAATAAAATATTTAATTAAAATAAATAAATAAAATAATCTCTTAAAATAAAAATAACAAAATATTTGAATATTTTAAACATTTAAAAAATGTATTTAATATATTTAAACAGTTAAACTAAACTTTTTGTTTAAATATTTAATTTTAAATTTTTTTTTTTTAAGAGCCAATCTTCTTGACCAAACCATCTTGTTCAGTCTATAAAATTGTTGAAAAATCCTGGACATCAACACCTTAAACAATATCCATCACCTAGACACATTGCCATTTCTGGGGCAGGAATATTTCAGAAACTTTTGAATCTCTGCTGCCGCCGGAAATTCTCGTTCAGGCATTGCGAGTATTTTGCCTTTGCGACAAGCTATGTATATGAAATATTTGAGAATATCTGGTGAAACTTTTCCAGCTTTTCGTTTAGCTATTTTTGTGGAGCCGAGGGTCGAGACTTTTGTCCCAGGAGGAGAGAGGAAATGGTTACACGGAAAGTTGTACTGTTCCCCTGCTCCCAGGCAGGCAGTTTGATTGCCTTCAAAAATGTTACTAGGATGCACTTCCCAATGGAGATTGTCCTTGTTTAGGTTTAATTAAGTCCTCACCACCCTTGTAACAGTCGTTATCCTTAAACGGTGAGCCCAGCAATAAGTAAAAGTAGCTTGGCAGGACATTTCGGGATGTAAAAGGGTTATAAAAGTGAATAAACTGAAAATATATGGTATAAATAAATAAAATATATAAAAATATGCAGAAGATATGATATTTAAATTTCCAAATTATAAATGTGCTTTGTATATTTTTTTGTATTATATTTTAAATAATATCTGTCGGCTTAGCCAACACTGGGTTGTGAAACAGGATCGGGATAATCGGTTCATGGCGCCACTGACTCCGAATATGTTTGGGTTGCGGGGCGAGCTAAGTGGATAAGAAATAACGGTTTTGTCTTGGTCCTCAACCTTAAGGATATAAATATAAGACTATTTATAAGAGCCTGCTGCTGGGCAACCATTAAATGCGCCACCTATTGAATTTCTAGGAAATTTCCGAATGAAACTTTGATTGCTACACTGGGGGAAAAAAAACCTTCTTCTTTCTTATTTTCCAGGAGGCTTTGGTGCTCCTTCGAGTTCCTCGAAATAACCTGGACCCTGTTGTGCCCCCGTCGTTTCCACCAATTGGAGAAAGGACCCTCATAGGCAGTTGCCTGCTAGATCCTTTTCTGCAAAAAAGACTAGAAATAAAGCCTACCTAGGGCAAGTCAAAGGAATCCTTTTCTTGGGGAGCTAAAGATTGGTCTTACCACATACCATGTGCAGTGCCTGCAAAAAAACGAGAACATCCAAATTGTTTAGCTTCGCTTTATCCCTTGATTGACGCTCAGCAAGACAGCAAAAACCAGAAACTTCAAAAGAAAAGTCTTTCTCTTTTAGTTTAAACAATTATTAAATGTATTTTCTTGTTCGCTTTGTTGGTTGTTGTGTTGTTGTGTGTGTGTTTCGGCTGTTTGCTTGTTGCCTGGGCTGTGGCTTGCCTTCGTTTGATTGATTGATTGATCTAATGGTAAATACACTGTCGCGCACTGGTCGCAGTTACTAGGCAAAAGTGTGGGGAGTAACTAACGTAACACGGAACCAACTGACTGCTAACCTCGATGTCCAATACGATATCGAGCTAGTTCGCATTATCTTAGCCACTATATAAAAGATTTGCATGTACATCTAGGGCGTAATTAAACGTTAATGGGAGGAAGGTTAACATAACCTCGCTCGGGCATTACCATTACATTTACAGGGGGGAACTAGTCCTAAATTAGATACAATTATTCATATATTTGTATATATATATATATAACCGTATGCCGTCCTGCTGGCCAAAGGATTATCGTAGGGAAACCTTTACAACAATTTTAAGCAGCATAAAAAAAAACCCTTTAAATTTAGAATGGAACTTTTGCAAACAATCTTTTGGCCAGCAGGCAGACGTTGAAGCTACGGTTTCAAAATTAAATTTAAGTTGTTTAAACTTAGTTAGAAATTGCAGGGTCCGGGGTTCAGGGTTCAAGCTGCAGTCCAGAATCTGGCTAAACGAGTGATAGGGAGAAGGAGGATTAGGATTAGGATTTGGATGTGGGGTTAACTACGATCTACTACGGCCTAGAAGCGCTGCGGCAGTATTTCGTTTTTGATGCCTCGCAGCGCATGCTTCTTTTTGCGGTGCGTGGACAGGTTGCAGGACTGCTTGAAGGATGCACTGCACAGCTCACAATTGAAGCGCCGCTCCTTGCTGTGCACCACACGGTGTAGCTCCATCCGCGACTTGTACTTGAACTTGAGGCCGCACGTCTCATAGTCGCAGACGTACCAGCGCTCGCCATCGTCCGAGGACACAGCGCTACCGGCACTCGCCGTCGTGCTGTTCGAGTCTTTGGGCAGCTCTTGACTGGCGGCTAACATGGCAGCGGCCATGGCAGTCGATGGCGTCACATTCAGGCTGAGATTGGTGAGTCCCGCTCCGGTCTGTTGCTGTTGCTGCTGCTGCAGCACGGCCGTCACATTCGGCGGCGTTGTGCTGACCGTGTTGGAGGTGCTGGTGCTGGCGCTGACACTCACAAAGCCAGGCGTGGGCGGCGGCGGTGGGACCACTGGTGCCGGGACTAACTGCGGCAGATGATAGATGGTGCCCGCTGCTGCCGCCGCCGCTGCAGCCTGCATTTCCGGCGTCATGGTTAGTTGGGAGGGTTCGATTTTAATGTCAATGCTGCTGCGGGTGCTGCCCTCGCCGCCGCCGATGGCTGCTGCAGCAGCAGTAGCGGCGGCCACAGCATTGGCATGCAGCTCGGCCAGCTCCTTGGCCACATCCCGCTGCTGCTGTTGCTGCTGGAGTTGTTGCTGGTGAGCCTGCTGTTGCTGCTGTTGGTGTTGCTGCTGCTGCTGTTGCTGATGTTGGGCCTGGTGTTGCTGCTGAACCTGCTGCTGTACTTGTACCTGCTGCTGCTGTTGTTGTTGTTGCTGCTGCTGCTGCTGTTGCTGTTGCGCCTCATGCAGCTCAGCCTCACGCTGCTCCTCCTCGGAATACTTGGTCGAGCAATGGTACAAAGCTAAAGGCACTGTGACCGCCGTCACACTGCCCGCCCCCTGGGAGCCGCTACCGCCTGGCGTGGCCGCACCCGCAGCCGCTGCGGCCGCCTCCACATCGGTGAGGCAGTAGCTCGAGGTTCTGCTGTGCTCCTGCTACAGGAATAAGCCCAGGTATTAGTTTTTTGGGGGTATTGTAGCCCACTTAAGCCCAGTGCTCTCACCTTGGCAACGCCATGCAGAAAGTTGTGCTCGTCCTGGATGTGCTTCCAGAACTGATCCTGCGTTTGGAGCTCCTCCTGGCACGTGTGGCAAACGATCCAGAAGCTGTCGCCCGACAGACAGAACTCGCCCAGCTTCGTGTAGATTTTGTTGTTCTTGCTGAGGATGCGCGGAAAGCCCATTGCGTCGTTGTTGCGTTTGTTTATGTTTTCTTTTATGTTTATGGCCCTGGTAGCGAGCTCTGGCCCTGATGCTGCATCCCCGTTGCCGGTTTGCCCCGAAATACCAACAGTTGTTTGTTGCTGAGCAGGCGTTTTCCACATTTCAAGCTGCGGGCACACTAATTTGTGGCAGTAAAGAGAGCGGATTTTGGAAATTGTAAATATAAAATTTATGATGAATAAGTGGGAGAAATATCCAATTTTTTTTTTAAATTAATTAATTAGATAATCACTAAAAGTGATTGAGAAATTTTATTAAGTAAAACTGGCTCGAAATCAGTGGTTCCCTTATCGATATTCCCTAGGTTTTAGAAAATACCGATTAATCAGCTGGTATTTCGTGTGTTTTAAAAAATACCAAATGGGCGCCGCTCATCTTCGTTCGATCGGTATCTTTATCTCTGTGTTTGTGTTGGTGTTTCCGGAGCTGATAAGGCTGCTGCCCCCCTAGTGTTTTTAGTGTTTCATCGTTCTTAATCGAAATAGATTTATAATTTGCCAATCCGTAGCAGAGCATGGCCAGCAACAACAAAAGCACTTCAGTGAAGATCACCAGCAACATGGTCAACGAGCTGCAGTTGGAAGATTCCAAGGAGAAGCAAGTCAAGGTCAGTTTTCTAGTTCAGAGCGTATATCAGACCTAACCTTGGCACCTGGACACTCAACTCCACAGACGACGATCCCCGGCGATGGCAAGTGGTTATCGCCCCAGTTGATGATTGTGTTTGCCGATGGCGATCTACATTCTGCCCGCCAGCAGTTGCTTCAGTCCCTGCAGAATCCCTTTGCCAGCCAATCGGTGGCCACGCTGCTGCTCCAGGAGAGCGTGGCCGATCAGTTTGTGGGTCTAGTGGCCGAAGATCTGCGACCGCTTGCCAGCGACGTGGCCAAGCATCTCAGTTATGTCAAGACTTTGGCCAAAATCGATCAGCTAAAGGCCAAGGTGGTCAGGGGAAAGAACCTGAAGGCAGGCGAGGAATCACCGCTGCTGGTCTATGACTGCGTGCACAGCTACCTGGGTGATGGCACCGCCACCATCACCGGTGTGGTCACTCTGCACATTTTCCGCACCGCCAAGGAGGCCGGCGAGCTGGCCAAGCGGGATCCTTTGCCCTATGGCCAGGTGAGCCTGTGGAACGAGAAGCTGGCCAGTGCCTACGAACTGATTCCACAGCTACCGGGCAATGTTGTGGCTCTCAATTGCTTCAATCCGGATTTGAGTCCCATCAAGGCATCCTTCGATGCGGATCGCAACGATGTGGCTCTCGTGAAGAACTATCACTACGAATCCCTAGCGTTGGGCAATGGTCAGCGAAGGATCATTGTCTTTCCCGTGGGCACAATCTTTGCCAACTAGAAACTGGAAGGCAGAAAGACAGCAGGAAGCCACTACGGACAGGAGGTGGACTTCCGGTGATCAAATCCAGGTGCATGTTCAGAATTTACTTTGAAATTACCTCTTTTAAGCATTTAAAGTGTTAGTAATCTTTTTTTTATATTGAAAATACCATAAAACCCTTAACAAATCTCGTCCTGAATGATGGGCAGGGGGCATTAGGGCAGGTCCATGAGCTCCTTAGAGCGAGCAACAGGCATTTTCCTGACATGCGCGTTCTCAAAAGGAGCATCCAGGTACGCTCTGCATAAAAAACACAACTCCCAGCAAAGGGTACACTGTCAGCTACAGTTGCGGTCAAGAAAATAGCTTCTATTTGGTGATGTAAATTATTTTAAATTTTTTTACGAAATTCTTATTAATTAATTATCAGTTAAAGATTTTCATTGTATGTTTAGAATTTTTTTTAACAAGGAAACTTATTAAGAAAATTATTATTTAACGTTTTGAGTAATTTAGAAATAAGTCTAATTAAGTATTTAAAATTAATTTTTAATTACTTACTTGAGCATAATAAATTCTCTTTTTCCTAAAAAAAAATTCCCTTAATATGGTATTCGTATTAAGGGAGTTTCTAAATGGAAAAAAAGGGAAATTATTATTTTTCCAACTAATTTAAAATTAACCTAAGCTTTACTACTTAATTAAAAAGTTAATTTAAAATGTTCCTAAAACTTTAAATAATAATTTTCCCAATCAGTTTTCTTGATAAAAAAAAACTATACATAAAACGTCCATCTTTAATTGATTTTTAGAAAGGGAAATACTTGTTTTTTGCTCTTTTTTTTGTTTGTATTTAAATGAATTCCACGTTGTACACTAGAGCTTTGTTACTCATAATTTAGTTGCCATTACTAATGTATTGGCCACGGTTATGTTTAGTGTACTTCGGGCTTGTGTGTGTATTTGTGCAAATGTCTTGGCTCTCGCTCTTTTATTTTATGACTGTTGTTTTTTTTTAGCTGTGGGCAGTAACAAAAACCTTTTGCAAGTTTAGTTACAAGTACGATAGTTCCCATTTAGATTTCGACTATCTACGCTTTGTGTTTTTCATTTCCTCGTCCAATACAGCCAGTGTCTGTGGGCGTGGGTGTAAGTGCCTTAGTTTGTGTGGGAAATAATCTGTTACTAAAGAAAGATATTGTATATTTTGGGTACTTTACAACAATTGCTTATCCTTCTCTCACCAGCGCTCGCTCTCTGTGTCTCTGTTGTTGCTTAATTCCAGTATTCGGCCCCTTTCTCTTTTTCCCATCTCTCACTCCCCCTTTCTCTTCAGCTCTCTATCTCTCACTCTCTCCCGTTTGTGGCACCCCGGGGGTGACGTAGCTCACTTGGCTGCCATTGCTCCACTTTCACACAGCTGTGAGAGCGAGAGAGAGTGCTTCTAACTGGAGAGAGAGCAAGCTAGCTAGCTGGTTGTTGTCCATGGGCGTAGTGGAAAGGGTATAAGGGATTATCAACTTAAACTAAGATTTATACATCAAAATCTACAAATATTCCCGTTTCATTAATTTTATTTTTAATAAAAAACCACACAACACACACAAA
>VNKB01000372.1:0-14163 GCA_008042735.1 Drosophila leontia
GTCGTCACGATTTCTGGCCACTCCCGCCACCGAAGCCATTTACGGGTCGCCGATAGTGCCTTCTCGTTGCTGCAATAGAATAAAATAATTAGCGTGCTGTTGTTTTTGTTAGGTTAATTTATTTGTCTTACTATAATTGGTTCCGTGTGCTTGTGTCTCCGCGTCTCTTAACTTGGGTCAGGGATTTGTGCAACACGAGTTCTGCAGAATTGAGGAACGGCTTTGAAGAAGTGGATATTCACTGAAGATATACTTACCCATCCCCTTTATTTCTCTTGGAGCTCCAGCAGGGATAATAGGTAGAAAGGAAAAGGGAATCTAGCGTACTTCTCCAGCCAGTTTGTGGCTTTTTCCTTAAGCGGACCGCCGCTTCTTCTCCGCTGCCGCAGTCTTGGCGCGAGCGCATCCCGGGCTAGGGTGACGTTTCGCCGGGAATGAGTCCATTAGGAACTCTATATTACTCTGCCAATGTTAGCCTTAAGTATCTGAAATTTATAAAGTATTAAACGCCATGAACTTTGAGTAAAAGGTATTTACCTGGGGAGATGGGCCGGCCGTCGAGCCGCCTGGATTAGACTCCGGTCCGCCAGAGATGGGTGGTGCCCCTAGACACACCGGAGGCACCACAGGTTGGGCGGGAGCGTCGTGGCGACTCCATCTATGCCACCATTCCGCAAAAGTCGTCATTGTTTGGTTTGTTTACATTTATTTGTTAGAGATGTGTTAATTGTTAGTGAGGAGTTTTGTTAAGACGTCCGATTAATCGGTATTTTGTTGTGCGGACTGCGGGCATGGGTTCCTACCCCCCCTGGGCATCCACTGAGCTAGTCCGGCATTGCCCAGGGAATATGCAGTTCCGTAACAAAGTAAAATGTTATGAAACTCTGTTTTGTGTGTTTATTACGCACACAATGCATAAGTGTAAGTGGGTTTTGTTTGTATGTGTGCGTGAACGCGGCAACGAAATTTCATATTTGGCTTTGCTAGGGCGAGAATCAAAAGGCTTTCAAATTCATATTGGTGTTTGTGCATCACACATTTAATCGGTCCTGTGGTCGTGCTGGTTAAAGCGTTGGTCGGCAATATTATTGAGTGGATCGATCCCAGGCAATTATTTTATTTATTACATTATTCAAAAATGTTTTGAATCTTAAGAACTTTTATTAAACAAAAATGGGCTTATAAAATCAAAACATTTAAAATATTTATAATTATATTTTATTATCAGTTTATTCGACTGTATTTAATTAAAAACATTAATCTTACACAATAATTAAAAACATAAACCGAAAACAAAGTCATACAACATGTAATATTTTAAAAACACCTACAAATACCCACAAATCGTTGTCTAGATTTGTCAAACATAACCTGGTAACACTAAAATGGAATATAAAAGTTTCTTCTTTCTTCTAAAGAAAAAACAAAAAAATAAAAATAAAAAAATCGTAAGTCTAAACAGGATTTGAACTAAAGTGCATGTAGTTTGGCAGTCCGATGCCTTAGCCACTAGACCAACCGGCAAGCAGGCCTCGGGGTGCCCAGATTCGAAGTAGAATCGAGCCTTGCGGGTTACACGGGGAAAATGCGGGTTCTACCGCTGGAACCAGCTATACGACACATTTTTATGTATAGATGTCCGCTCTATATAGTTCTATACTCTTTGGTATCAAAAACTCGAGCCCGTAAAGCCAAGTGTCCGTCTGAGGTTTGTTGATAACTTTTGTAGCCCCGTCCGCAACGTTAAGTTTCGACGGGATCCATCGCCATTGGTCCTCGAGTGGTTTCCAGGATTTCACTGATTCTGTGCTCAGGAACTGTTGAAAGTGTCGGGGGTCCATAACCAATTATTGCAATCGGTTCGTGAGTCCGACCAGAAAGTAGTACTGTCGACTTTGACGACTTTTTCCGCCAAGCGTGCGCCCATCACTGCCGCTTGGAGCTCCATGCGTGGAATGGACAGTGGTTTTAGTGGTGCCACTTTACTTTTAGCGACCACGAGCATTACATCCACCTGGTTCTTTTGAGATACTCGCAGGTAGCAGGCAGCGGAAAAAGCATGCTCGCTAGCGTCCACAAACGTATTCAGGTCGATGCGGCTTGCTTCAGGTATCCCAATGGAGTAGCATCTTGGAATGTTGACTGTTGCAGTTTCGGACTGTAACAGCTTCCATTGGTTCCAGTCCTCCAACAATGGCTGGCAGCTCTTCGTCCAAGTTAATATTTGCGCGCCAGATGGTATGACACGATAGCAAACCCAAGGGATTGAAGATAAACATTAAAACCTCTCTTAGTTTGGACCGCAGAATTAATAAAGACGTCTGCTTAAGTCTTAGAATCTGCAAACGAACGTAAAAATTTTGTTACGGGGTGCTAGTACTTAGCCAAAACCTTTTCTGTAGCGCTAAACTGCACTGGCTGCTGATTGGGTGTCTTCGTCGTTCTTTAGATGACAGAGAACTGCTATGGAGCTTTACACTCAGTTTTGAATTTCGAATCCACCTCTGGCGGGAACAACTTTGACTTGGGTGAATATTTCGATGGCTTTCTGCCATGGCTATAAATGGTGCCCAGCTAATTCCGAAGGACAAGGCTCGCATAACGTATGTGTTTATTCTATTCTGGCTAGCATCACACCAGAGAAAGAGCTGAGCATGCATGTCCTCATGGCGAATGTTAATTCTATGGAACATTTCGGCGATTTTCCCCATTCTAAAGGCTAGTAGAACGTCGATAAGAGGGTTCAAGGGGTTATACGGGTTTTGAAATTAAAAAAAATGCATTTTTTTCAAACTCTTTTATATAATAGTACAAAGTGTCAGGAATGTTGTCCGAAAATTTCAAGTCGATCGAAGCAAAACTGTAGGAATGGGAGAAATTTAAAGCCCAGCTCGTCGTATGAGTCACAAACTGGCAATTAAAACTTTAAACGCGTTTTTCTCAAAACCACTTTCTTGAAGTCGGTAGTCAAGATTTCTCGAAAACTATTGCACCGATCTACTTCTACTTTTGCACACTTCTTCTAGACATGTTTCTGTTGTCGTTGAACGAAGGATTTTTTATATCTTCAATTACAACCGATTTTATAACCCAAAATATGGCCAAAATTGACGTAAAAAGTGACATTTTTCATGAAAAACCCTCCCAAAAATTCAATTTTTAATTTTTTAAAAAATCCTTCGTTCAAAGACAAGCCAGAAACATAAGCTAATAGAAAAATTTTGGTTTTTTGAATTCCTATAAACATTGACGGTGATATCCTGCCTACCGCAAGGACATAATTTTTTTTGGGGTTAAGTTCAACCCTCCCTCAACGGCTCATTTGTCAATATTTCTTGTTTAAATTTTTTCACAATTTAGTTCAAACCTTATACATAAATGTAGAATAAATGAAATTTGCAAAATTGTCAGGATCTTTTAAAAAAATTCTGGAAAATAGGCCTTTTTTTGTGGTTCTAAACCCGGATAACCCCTTAAGCAGCCCGGTCCGCTTAGCATACTTTTCAGATTTTTTTAGGCACGTACACGATTTCGACTGCTAGTTTGTTCTCGCTCGACAGGAGCTTTTTAGGGGAAATTACTTCAAGGTCGAATTGCTTCTTGACTTGATCGTAAAGCTCTTGCCAATTGCATTCTCAGTAAGAGCCTAAGGCGCAATTTGTCAATATCAACGGTTTGTTTTGGCAGCACAATGTTTTTAACGGCCTGAACGTAGTTTAGCCAGATCCGTTTTTCTGAACCTTCCGCGGAAATCTGAATTGATTCTCGCACGGAAGTATCTTCGAATCGAGTGGTTTCTCTAGTCCTCTGTAAACATATCGGTGTCGGTGAACCTTTTATACATAGTTTGTACAAATTATTGCGTATATTAAGGGGGTCTTCTCATTCAAAAGCCGTTTTTTGGACCCTTTTTAAAAAAATTCTTACTTGAAAACGCAAAGAATAATTGAAAACTTTTTTTATTTATTGTATTCAAAAATGTTCAAAGTAACTAAAAAAGTTGTTCTTGCCTCGATACGAGGGTTGTTCAAAGAGTAATGAGACTTCAAACTTGGTGGTCGAAAAAAAAGGTGTCGTCCTGGCGGCCACGATTTAGGGTCTCCAGAGCGTCCGAAATGAAAAATAAGAACGGGGTTATAATCAGAATAGATGTCATTTTCGGGTGACGGAACAGATTTTTTTTAAAATTTTTTTAAACAAAATGGCGGCCATTCAAAAAAAAATTTCGATTTCGGGCTTTTTTTTTGTAGTTTAGTGTAAAAAAAAAATATAAAAAAAAATTAAAAAAAAAAATCTGTTTCGTCACCCGAGAATGGTGACAATTCTGCGTCGATTCCACTTTGTTTCATGAAAATCGGTTTAGTTGAACTGGAGATATCATGGCCGCCAGTTCGAAAAACGTGGTTCCGAGATAAACGCGTTTGAAGTTTGAAAAAAGCTCATTTTGCGAAGACCTTGCTTCACAAAAAAGGCTGTATCTTCTAAAGTATTTCGAATTTCTAAAAATTCTTTTGGGGACATATACAGACCATCCCAAGCTATGAATAAATGCAAAAAAAAAAAATCGAAAAAAAAGTTGCCCAATGAGAAGACCCCCTTAAGGTAACAGAGGATCCTTCGTCCAAAAAGGCGATGGTGTCGATTTTTTTGTCGGGGGAATGCAGAGTTACGGGCACAATTCGGAAAAACTGGTTACCTTCTACGTCGCTTTGGTGCGTGCTTGATTCATCGTGTTGTTAGATGTGTTGGGAATGTTTGCCGAGCGGAGTAGTGGATGATGCTTCCTTGTACAGCTTTCGCTCCACAATTCTTCGGACGACAATTGTATCGGTGAACCTTCAAGCAACGGAAGCAAGCCTCTCCAGCTTTTGTAACTTGCCTCTGTTTTACGGTGCTGGATTTGAATAGGTCACATACATTGCGATACATACATTGTGGCAACAGACGAACAGACCTCACTCAGTAACAGACAGTCTTCTGTCCTTGTCCTGTAACCGACTCAACTGTCATTGCGCCTGCGCGCCAGCGACACCTACAGGGCTACCAATACCTGAGCATGCCGAATAATTCTGTACTTAATAAGTAATGATATTTATCGATACTTCTTATATCGATACATAAACTATTAACATCAAAGTTTTTAAGTGAAAAAGTAAATTAAATTAAATTTAAATTATAGCGGCAACAATCGCAATTGTTTTTTATTTGTGAAATTTAAAGAAGATTTACATAATTTTTTTAATATTACAAAATTTTTTTTTTCGAAAAACTGTCAACAAATTTAATTTGAACAAAACGATTATTAAAAAAAAACATAAAAATTAAAGTCTAAATGGTAATAAGTTTTGTTAAGTCAAAGAAAATAAGGTCAAATCGATAGAACTTTCAGTGAAAATCCTTCAATAAAAAATCCTAAAGATACGTTTAAAAAAGGACCTGAGTAGGTTGGCGTTTCCGCTTATTTCTGAAGCGTAGCACGTTATTGATCTTACTGTCGCATCAAAGAGTACTCGGGAGCATGTTGCGTTTTCCCAAGAACCCCTTCCATGTACATGTAAAGGACATGTTGCTGAGCAGCTTTTAGCTCCAATACGTTCAATGTCCACTTATTTGTTTGCGACCTACGTCTCCTGCCGTCTTTTACTGACCTAATCTATGTTTGGTCCACATTTATCTGCAAGCTCCATAATAAGCAGAACTCTGCCAGCTTGTTTAGTATTGTTGGGAGCATATCCGGTGTCTCTGCTAAAAAAGCCGTGTCGTCTGCATACATCAGGTTTCGTATGGTGGTGCCATTTAAGTCTATACCGCCAGGTATCATCCTTGCTTGACTCCTGTTTTATTTGCAAACCTTTCGGAAAGAAGGCTCCCATTCCAAACGGCTGCACTATTGTCAGAATATATTCGCTCTATTGTGTTTATAAACAGCGAGAATATACCCAACGCACTAAGCTTTAGACTTCACAATCCACAAAACAGATAATCAGTTTCTTCTTCTCGTTTAAATAGGTTATGGCGATTGAGAAGAGAACGAATACACTGTCCACCGTCGAATAATTCTTTCGGAAGCCGAACTGGAACTCGCTGGGTATACTTGACCCTCGCTTAACACGGACTCTTTTAGCACTTTTAACTCGGTCTTGCACGGTTACAAATTTGCGCTGTTGAAAGAGCGTCAGGTACTACTTTTTCCAACGGGACCAGATTGAGGTTCAAGTTAGTGTAGTCAGGCTCAGGAAACAAGGCATGAGGCGCAGTACCCAAGAAGTGCGCTGGTGTCAACACATCAAGAACGCCAGGGTGTTCTGAAAGTGAAACTAAAAGACGAGAGTTAATTATTGCCGCGATATGGCAAACGAGAGTGCGCAGGTCATCAGCGGGCAGTATTGCAGGTCCAACAAATCGGTAGAAGTGGTACTTCGCAGTCTTCACGGCTGCCTCCCAAAGACCTCCAAAGTGGGGAGAGCAAGGAGGAATTAATCACCATTCAATGCTGTCAATCAAACCGAATTCATCTGTTGCAGTTTGGTGGGTGGTATTCAGGAACAATCGTTTTAGCTCAGCCAATAACTGTCGACAGTTTCTAGTTGTCTGCATATATGTGTCTCTCTCTCACTCTTTACGAAAAGACTCAGAGAGCACCCGTTTCATGGGTTCTTGGAATGAGCTCGCGCGCGTTCAGAGCGAACTCGTTTTGTTCTATTCTGTTTTGTGAACAAAAGTCTTTTGCGTATGTATTGGTATACATTCACACACATAGGCAAGCAAATCGTTAAATGTTTAGTTGCGATTTAAAAACATTTTCTGAAACTTTTTTTTTTTCTTAAATAAAAAAAAAAAAACAAACAAAGGTGAAGACCGTTCGCGCTGAGCTGTTCGGTCACTTGTTCTTTTGATGGCTCTCTGTATGCGAGCGTTTCTCGTCTCGCTCTTTACGCACTGCTCATTGAACGGCCGAAGTAAAAAGAGCTCAACGAAAAGCGTTCAGCATAAAACAGAAGTGAAGACAGCAAAACTCCCTTGCTCAGAACGAGATCGAGGGAGTATGAACTTGTTCGGTTTTGATCGCAACGAGAGCACAGGAAAAAAAACTGTCGACAGTTATTTGCAAGCACTGCAGCCAACTTGTTCTTAGCGCCAACAAAATTAGTCGCATTGTCAGACCATATGCGGGCAGGCTTGCCTCGGATAAGTATAAAGCGCCGCAATGCACTAAGGAACACCGAGGTGGAGAGATCCTGAACCAGCTCGAGGTGCACAGCCTTTGTAGAAATGCAGATAAAAATGCAGACGTAGCACTTGATGGGTGCCTTATTCCGAACTTCTGATTTGTAATAGAAAGGGCCACAGGAATTCAGTCCTGTCACCTTGAAGGCGTAAGATGCGCTTACGCGGTCCTCTGGAAGATCCGCCATAATGTGGCCAGCAACATGTGGCTTGGCCCGAAAACAAATGATGCATTTGCTCACAGCACTCGCAACGGTTTTGCGGCCAGCAATTATCCAAAACTGCTGACGGATGTAAGTGAGCAGGGAGCGAGGTTCAGAGTGTAGGTTGCGCCGATGAAAATGCAGGATTATTGTGCGCGTAACAGGATACTGACGAGGCAATATCAATGGATGGCGTGCCTCATAGTCAAGCGCAGAGTTTTTTAGTCGGCCGCCAACACGTAAAAGTCCAAGTTCGTCAACAATAGACGAGAGCGATGCGACTGAGCTTGATGCCTCTATTAGCCGTCCTCGAAGCTGGCAATGATATTCGTCATCAAGATAAACCATCTGAATGGAGCGGATGAGATTTTGTGTGCCACACCAAACATGTTCCGAAGTGAGACCTGGGTGCATGATACGATGGCGAAATTTGTAGATGTAGGCGAAGACATGCTTTAATTTTTCCCACGAGTTGATGATTTGCTGTGCAAGGATACAAGCGAAATTATATTGTCAAAGTTAATGCATAAAATAAGCGGGAAGCGAATTTAAATAGCTGTTAACGACGGTAAATGAACAGCAAACCAGGCGAACGGGAGCAAAGCGTAGGCGATAAAGTACCGGTGCATATGTATGTATGTACGTTTGGCTAGCGCGACGCTGCAAGGTACAGTCACAAGCAAATGCACTAAACGAAATGTTTAATGCTTTTTAAAAGCCACGATCACGTCGGGGCCACCAATGTTGAGCTACTGAGTTTTTTCAATAGCTGTCGAAACCGTTCAAGTTCTTGTGACCCAAAAATACGCACTTTGTTTTAACTTTAAAATTAAGTACAATATTTATTTAGTCACTAAGTTGTGGGTATTTATGCGAAAAATGGCGAAATTGAATCAGATCCGAATTGGTCTGTACGAATTACGATGAATTGAGACTGATCGCTTTCAAGCATAGGCGAAGGCTGAGAATAGAAGTATTTGCTGCAATTAGCAAACGGCCAAGGGCAGCTGTATAAAGTAACGGAATAGAGCAAGAGAGTAATGAAACTGTTAAGCAGAAGGCAGGAAGAGAGGCAAGGTTTTGCTACGCAGAGCAACTTGCAAATTTATTGTTGTTGTTGGGCAGCTGGGACATCAGGTGTGGGCTGCATAACCAGACAGCCACCAATAAAGAAAACATGTTGAAACATGTTGGCTTAAACTATAAATGCCACCAAATATATTTCAAGTTAGAATAGAATAATGTAATCTTACTTTTTATCATTTTTTAATTTCTATAAAGATTAACCAGTTTATTAATTATATGAAGCAACTTTTTAAATTTTATAGCAATTTTTAATTTTGAAAATATTTATTTTAAAGAAATATATGAAACTTTAATAAAAACTGACCAAATTTTAATAATAAATATTTTGTTTGCTTATTTTTTACTGAATCCATGTTTCGCTTAACACGAGGGTTTCCAGGAACGTATCCCCGTGTTAAGAGAGGGCCAAGTGTACTTTGTTAGCTGATAAGTACCATATTCCGTAAGCCGATTTTGTAATACAGAAGCAAACAATTTTTAGGACGCAGTATATTCCTCTATAATTGACAACTGTTACGGGGTCTTATTGCTTAAAGCTCCTTGGGTCTGCAAGCCAAATGTACTACTGTGGGCAAAAAGTAAGGTGAATTTTCAATTTTAAATTGTGGGCTTAGGATGGCAGACTAGTTCTTTTTTTCTTGAGTTGGCAGGACTGTTGATGACATCTGGCGGTAATTTCATTTCAATGTCAGTATCAGTACTATATTTACGCTTGTGTTTACCAAACGATCAAGAGTACATTTGTCGATTTTTTACAATGTCTGATTTAATTGAGCAAAGAAGTGCCATTCGTTCTTCGTGATCATTTCGCCAAAAATTCGACTCATCAAATTTTGTTTGCGGAATGAAAATGTTGATGACTTGGAGCGCTCCGGACGACCATCGACGTCAACAGATTACCAACACGTTAATGAAGTAAAGGAATGAGTGTGGGCAGACCGAAAAGAGCACGTCAAAGTCGTCCAAAAATCAAGGTTATGATGACAGTTTTTTGGCTATTCCCAAAACTCAAGAGACCACTCCGGGGAACGCGTTTCGAGTCGATTGAGGAGATAAAAGCGGAATCGACGAGGGCGCTCAATGCTATACCGGAAAGGGACTATTTGACCTGTTTCGAGGATTTGAAAAAACGTTGGCATAAGTGTATTTTATCGGGAG
Source organism: Drosophila leontia (assembly GCA_008042735.1). Classification (NCBI taxonomy): domain Eukaryota; kingdom Metazoa; phylum Arthropoda; class Insecta; order Diptera; family Drosophilidae; genus Drosophila; species Drosophila leontia. Next base: position 9,675 of record VNKB01000372.1, read on the forward strand.
GGGATTACTTTGAAGGGGATGCAATTAATTCAGGAGAATAAAAAAAGATTTTTTATTTTACAAACAAATTCACACAGTAGTAGTTGTAGCCCACTGTCAACATCTGAGGCGTCACATGCTTGTAGAACTCCGCTGGTATTCTGTCAAAGCTCGGAGCTTTGTTAGCCTTGGCCGAGTTAAAAGCAAGTCTTAGCTCTCTTTTTGATATTAGTTTGTACATGTTACCATCCGTATACATAGGGGGTCCATAGAAGATTTGAGTGGCTGAGTTGCTGACTATTGAAATGCTCGGCTAGTCTGGATGCCTCTGCCTGTAACTGTCTATCCCAAAACTCCTTACCATTTCTTACGCTGTCCATGTCCTGTTTCATGGTCTGGTAGTCAGCTTGCAGAGGTTTTTATAATTGAGGTTGTCTTTGTGGTAGGCACTTCTAGCATTGGGGGTATTAAGCATCCTAGAGGTCTAAAAAAGATCAAAAGATATTGAGCATGCCGTACTACAATCTCTGTCCAAGCATGGTTTATTTAAAGTCAAAGTTGTGCGGTCCTAGATGCATGCTGCTGCTTTTTGTATACACGACGTGATAAGCTCTAGACCCGGGACTGGGTGAGCATGTGGTCCGAAAAGTAAACTCTCTGTCCTGAAAAAAAGTTAACTCCCCTTCCGCATCACTTTTCGTTCTCCCGTTTAGGACCAGAAAGTTTAGAGATTCGCACATTTCGATGATTTTAGTTCCTTTACTATCTTATGTCACGTCCTTCGATCCTTTTGGCGTAGAGGCATAGCCTTTTGAGATGTCCCGGCTCTCCGTGAAAACCTGTAAGTCTCTGACGATAAGTGTGTTCTCCACGTTTGTTTCCGTGAATAGATCATACAATATATTAAACTCTGCTTCCCAGTTGTTACAGTTTAAGTAAGCGGGAATCACCTGGTACGTTTCGCCAGTCACAAGGAGGAACTCTGGAAATTAAGAAAAAAAAACTGCGAAGCTGTGCTAGATGAAAGTCTCGAAAAGTTGGATAATTTTATACGGTCGGAAATGACTTCACTGCGCTGCAAACTTCTGACTAAAACTAAAATTCTCCCAGGGGAATAAAAAGTAAGGAAAGCTAAGTCTACATTCTTCTAACGTAGGTCATTTTTTGTTCCATGGTCTGGTAGAACGCTTACTGCTTCAGGTGAGATTGGCTTCGTTGTATGCTCCTAAGCTCGGAGGTATTGAGCGTCCAATAGGTCAGAGAGTGCGGCGTAATACATTCTCCTAGCTGCATTTCTGAGAAGATCCAGTTGGTACAGTTTAAGTTAACGGGAATCACCTGATAATTTTCACCAGCTACACGAAGGGGAATAGCGCGTAACATATTGGCAAAATTTAGTCGAAGTTTTCCGAAAGTTTTGCGCTTGATTCCGTACAGAATTTAATTATATAGTCAAAAAAAAAAGACATGAATTAGCTTGCTGCGAAGTCCGACGATATTATAGTAGAACCTTTGGCTGCCAATGTCGTTGCTAATAACAATTCTCTTCCCGGCTTTAACAGTTTGAAGACATTCTTAAGCTAAAGTAGAGCGGACTTGCTGGTGCCTCTTAGGTTCCTAGCAATTTTGAAGATTTTGTTGGCAGCCTCTACTGATCCCATTTCCGCAATAATACTTCTTTCTGGTGGTAGCTCCTAAATTGTTCTAGCTGCATGCATGTTAGGGTCGCTAATTTTAATCTTGTTTCTGCATGTATGCAAAATAGCTTCTGGGATTTCATGCTCTTAGTCATTCTCCCAAAGATGAAATTTCTCTGTTTAGCCTGCTCTAAGAGCCTCTGTAGACTAATACTAATATGGTCCTTTAGCTGTTCCTCCTTAACTTTATTCAGTTCTTTTCTTAGCATGACATTCTCAGACTTGATGTCTTCTATTTGACTGGTGACCAAATTAAAAGGTTCATTGATTCCCTTAATATCTTCCCTGGAATCAACATTTTTTAATTTCTCCTCCAGAGAAAAAGTAACGTCCCTTTCAAGGGCGGGTTTTCGCTAATTTCACCGCCAGAGCTGCAAAAACTCTTGCTAACTCGAAACCTGTCTTTCTCTTTGCCCGGGAAGATCTGGTCACACCTGCTGTGTGTAAACGAGTCTGTTTACTTTTGTAGTACATGCGATTGCTGCACTCTTCATGAAAAGCGATTTCTGGGTTTTTAGCGTTACCCTCCTCTTATAATTTTAGTCAGAAATTTGCAACGCAGTAAATGAGACTTTTCCGACCCTATAAAATATATATATTCTTGATCACCATCAGCACTTTGACTTCGGGGATCTGCGTGCTGTTCAAGTAGAGCGGAGGGCATGTTTGTCTGTTGAGAGTGTACGTTATGTGCTTACACTTTTGTTAATTTATTTTAATACGCCAGTCAGAAAGCCACTTCTCGACTACCTTAAGGTAGTTGGCGAGCTGGGTTGTTGCATCTGGGCATCTGGAACGGCTGAGGATCGCAGTTTCATCAGCAAAAGTGGTTAATGTTAGCTGGTCTCTTGTGGGAATATCCACTGTGTATAGGAAAAATAGAGTTGGCCCAAGTGAGCTTCCTTGTAGAACTCCAGCTTCGATTGAATAGGTGCCGGATGTTGTTGCGTTGCATCTCACTGCGAAGACTCTGTTGTAGAGATACGACTCAAGTAATTTGTGTGTGTATTCCGGAAAAGTGTTTTTATTTTGTGCATGAGGCCGTTGAGCCAGACGCAGTCGAATGCTTGAGAAACTTCGAGAAATATCGCGCTGCAATATTCTCGATGCTCGAAGGCTGTGCGAATTTCTGATGTTATTCTGTTAACTTGCTCGATAGTTCTATGCTTTTCTCTGAATCCAAATTGATGAGCTGGGATGATATTGTGAGCTCCCAGCTCAAATAACTTGGACAAGCATGATAGTAAACTTACTGATCTGTACGATGGCGGAATCGTGTGGTCTTCTCCGGGCTTCGGTATTTAATTTTATTTATTATATTATCCTAGCGCAGCAAGTATGCACTTATAATTGTAGTACTAGTCACATAGATTTTGAAATATATACTTAATTTTAACAGATATAAACTTATATCTATTACGTATTACTACATATCTTCTAGTTATAAATTGTTTTATTTTATGTTACTTTATATTTTACTTTAAATATTCTTTGATTTGAGATTTAAACTGAGTTGCGACCCTAATTGTCTTATATCTATGTGGCAGATTGTTCCACAGACGGATAGCGTTAGTATTCGTTCTAGTTGAGGTAGCAGATATGAGTTTGTCAAACAAGTAAGTTGGTTCTTGGGATATCACAATTTTGTGGAAATATAATAAAGTCCTATAGCGAATCCACGAAATCAAGTTTAGGTCAAGAATTTTATTAGTCAAGTGTGATACATGGTCAAGTAGTTTTAGTTTAAAGACGTTGCCTTATGCATGGCGATCTATTGGTTTGCCACGCCCGTCGCAGACGCCTTTTTTCTTGAATAAGCCGTTTAATTTGCTGATTCGTTTCGAATTTGATTAATTGCACATCCGTCCGATGTGGTGTTGAGATCCTGGCTGCTATCACAAGTACCTCTTCCAGAGCAGAGGTGGAACAGTCGATGTCCGCTTCAGTTTTGAGGTACGGGGCTAGCTCAATGTATCTCATCTAGTTAGTTACCATCTGGATGATCTGTGTGGTGGAAGGTAGAACCTCTTATATGAAAGTTGCATCTATGTACTTGTGAGGTGCGTTGCCGTAGAAACGATCGGTAAATGTAGAGAAAATGTAAAGCTGGGAATGTAAGTCTGTACTATTGGTCAAATGTAATGAAACTCTGTTTTGTGTGTGTTATCAGCATTTAAATATATAATATAAATATCAAAGCCAAATTATTATATGCTATGTATAAAATACAACTTTTGTATATTTCCTTTTATTTTTTATATTTGTTTAACCAATTGCAAACTGCAAGAGTAAACAAACTTCGGCGTGCCTAAGCTCGCTTTTTATACCCTTGCAGGGTATTATAATTTCAGTCAGAAGTTTGCAACGCAGTGAAGGAGACGTTTCCGACCCTATAAAGTATATATATTCTTGATCAGCATCAACAGCCGAGTCGATCTAGCCATGTCCGTCTGTCCGTCTGTCCGTCTGTCCGTCCGTCTGTCCGTCTGTCCGTTTCTACGCAAACTAGTCCCTCAGTTTTAAAGCTATCTGAATAAAACTTTGCATATAGTCTTCTATATACTCTCACTGCTATATATGTCGGAACCGGCCGGATCGGACGACTATATCATATAGCTCCCATACAAATGTTCGATAAATTTTTAGAAAAAAAATTATAACTTGGCTGTTTTTCAACATATTCTTATCTACTTTTAGATATAAGCTTTTTTTTATTATTTCAGAATTTTGGTAAAAATTTTATGAAAATCGGACAACTATATCATATAGCTGCCATATAAACGATCGGTAAATGTAGAGAAAATGTAAAGCTG
>VNKB01000373.1:0-46777 GCA_008042735.1 Drosophila leontia
TCTACTAAGGATACAAGCAAACCTCTCAGTCATCTATAACTTTTCCCCATTCCAATAGTTAAAGGAAAAACTTAATTATTATTATTATAAATTTAGTGGCTTGCATTAATCAATGAGCCCGAAAAAAGTGGGTGTGTGCTGTAATTGACATGGGCGGCTGTCAGCTAAAAATATCAAAATAAACAACAAGTGCGCTTTTGTTCTCTCTCCACTGGCTCCAGCTCAAGTCCGACCCCGCAAGCATAATGCCGACGATCGGATTTATATGGGAGCGAGTGTGCTAAACAGTCGCCAAGTGCGAAATGTTAAATGCAAAATGCGGAAATGCCTACCTGGCGTGGCGGCGGCATCGGCGCATTACATAATTTCCACTCTCTGTAATGTCGGGGAAGTTTCGGTCATTAAAAGCGGCAATTAAATTTTAACCATTTGGCCGCGTCGACTTGCAAATGCGCTCCAGTTTTCGATGTTTTCGAACATCTTGTTTCCGATTTTGACCCAGTTTATGGGCCGCGCATCCCGACGAACCCGACAACGTCATCCCCCGGCGTCCTGCCAATGTCGTCAGCCAAAGCGGTTAATCCAGATTCGGCAGAGCAGAGTGCAGCCGGTTAGAGGAACATTGTAACACATGCCATAAATTCTGAGAGCGTCAGCGGGGATTTAAATTTAAAAATCGAAAGGTTTATTTTGGAACTTGGAATTAACTCAACACTCTCCTACCCTTGCAGTTCAATCTGTGCCGCTGGACGCTGCTGATTGCCCTCGGAGTGTGCTGCCTGGTGGATAGCTCGTCGGGCAGTGCCTCGATCAGCTACTGCTCCCTGGAGCGTATGAAAAAGTTCGCCATGGAGGCCTGCGAGCACCTGTTCCAGCAGGACGAGAGTGCGCGAAGGGACAGACGGTCCATTGAGTACTCGCACCATCATCTAAATCGGCTGGGATGTAAGTATCTTGAAGAACCCAAACAGAAACTAAAGAGAGATTAAGGCCAGAGGGTGTCAGTCAACTCCAGACAGATAATTGCATTCGGAACTGCAGTGGCCAAAAACACGTTTTTAAAATGTGTAGACTTCGGAATTAAAATCAATACTCAATTTGCATACACACAAAGCAGTTCCGATGCAACAGTTAACCGACTTCAAGGCGCAGGTTCAAGATCAATTTGCTCCGCTCGCTCGCTCACGTTTCCCCCCCGTTTCTGGTTTTCCTTTCTAGACGGCAAAGCGTACGACAAGCATCACTACCTCATCCGGAGCAGCTTCCCGATGGGTGGCTATCTGAAGGTCAATCGGGAGCACTTTCATCGCCTCAGCGTGCTGGATGTGGTGCCGCGCTACAAGCCCAAGAAGATGCATCACGAGAAGAAGCAGCGCTTTAAGCGAGATCACTCCTCCAGCAGTTACAATAACATACCTTACTGCTGCTTTAACGTTTGCGAGGAAGAGTTCTTCTGCTAGCTATTTGTTCATACAACTCATCCGTCCATAGGTTAGCTTAGTTGTACATTCTGGCACAAGTCGCGCTCACTCTTATAGAGTACCTTAGTTGTGGCTCCCTTTGAGCGAGGGACACAACCCAACACATACACTATTTATAGGCCAAGGCATTTAGTTGAATAAAAAAGTACTCTTTTATAAGAACTTAAATTCTACAAAAATATAATATCCTGGGATTTTTCACAGCACATTTCTACTTGACACTTTGGGCTCTTGGATTAAATATAATTAAATGAGATTTTTGCGAAAACATTAAACAAGACGCGATCTAGGAAAGTGGCTTACAAAATAAAGCATACACCGCGTATATCAGACAATTTTTACGGAAATAAAGTATCAAAAAATATTAATGTCTATATGCGACTTATATAATAAGCGCCCTTGCATATGGCGCACTTGTACTTGCGACAATTTTCATTATTAACCGACTCCAAGGACCTAAAGTATTTCGATACCATTGTTAGGATCTCGTGTCGCCGGCTCTGCAAAAAGTCCTCGCCAAAGCTATCAAAAGTAGTCACAGAGTGCATTAATATCCTAAAGAGGACCGTCTCGGTCGATATAAACGTGTTCAGGGTTCGATCAATGGAGTCCACATTATTTTCCAGAAAAGTCCGTGTCATTTCCATTAGCAACTGCACAGCCTTGTCGCTGAAATACCTGGCCAAGGCCTCCAGGACATCCGTCAGGCTGGCTACATTACCAATGTGTTGTACAAACTTTCGGCCAAAGTGCTGCGCCAGAGCCTCTAGATCTATTTGACCACCACTGCCCAGGCTTATGATCTGTGGCAGCAAAGTTGTGACCGCTGCCACGCCTTGACTCAGGTTCGAGTTGAGGTTGTGCAGGCTAAGCAGAGTCTCCTTGAAGGGTATGTCGTTGAGGGTACGTACAATATCGAATTTTCCAGCCTGACTGCTGTGCAGCTTGGTGGACTCCTGCGAGATGCGATCAAAGACCTTGCTGCAGGACGAAAATACAAATTAAGTGAGATTATAAAGAAACAACAAGGGATTTAAATACCGAGATTGATTGCGCAGAGCTCGTCTTAGGTTGGAGCCATTGGTGGCCTTGGAAACTATACGCAAATTGTTGATGGAATGCGTGAAGATCACCAGGTGCGAGGCCATCTGCAGCATGTCCAGGCTGTTAATGGCCTGATCGTCGCCTATTTTCTAATTAAAAAACAAAAATAAAGAAATATTAACATATAAATTAAAAAAAAAAAACACTTACCAAATACATATCATAGACGCCGTTGATCACACCCGTGCCGGAAATGACCACTGAACCCACATTGATGCCCTTGACAGCCAACTGAGCTGCCGGATTGATGCTATAACCTGCTCCGGCCACCGAGGCCAAGGCTTTTGTGGCGCCCGTGGCACCCAATCCCACCACGCCGCCCGCCACCCCCAGCCAGGAGCTGCGAGCCTCACTGTCCGTGATGCAGGTGCTCTGTCCATGACGCCGCCTATCAATGAGATGTGATGCTGAGCGTAGAGTGCTATAGGCGGCCGTGGCCACGCAGACAGCGGTGGCGGCAATCGCAAGAGGAGCTGCAACGGGCACAGCCAGAGCAGCCGCCACCGGAACCGAAGCCACCAGGCCACCCACAGTGGCCACCTTGTCGCCGGCACTGAGCAAGCGATGTCGACCATACGCCGCTGGCGTGGGATGCACCATTAGCTGGACACCCGGCTCGACATCGTCATTGGTGAAGGTGTAGATGCCCTGACTGGGAGCTATCATAGTGCCCCTGGGCAGGGTATTGCGGAACACAAACTGCTGCCAGTTGGAGTAAACGCGTCCGTGTTCGTCCACGAAGATCATGCAGCAGGCGGCGCTGTTCTCGCCATTCATGCAACGGCGTGTCCGGAAAACGGGGTGGCAGCTGTAGTTGGTGGACTGCAGGGCCAGCTCCGGGTCCGTCTCCGGCGTGACCAGCACGTAGATGATGGCGGAGAGGAGGGTGCCGTTGGTGAAGCGCCGTTGCTGCCAGACATTGCGGAAGACCTGCTGCCGCTGACGATTTAAAGCCTTGGCGTTCCGCGTGTCGTCCTCCGGGATCAGGTTCTCGATCTTTTGCATCAAAACTGGCGCCTGGTCGGGCGTGAGTCTGTGGACAGACCATAGGAGTAAGGTTACAGGAAGCAATTGCATAACCTACGAATCCCAAATAATCTCGGAACGGATTCCGCTGCTGTAGCCAAAGTCCCGTTGGACTTCGTACGCCGTCCGCATCGCCTGCTGCTCCTGTTCCTCCGGTTCATCCATTTCCCTAGCCTCCCAGCCGGGGTCACACGGTTAGGCACACGGAAATAACAGTCAAAACACATAAAACAGACAAAAATTTAGTTATAGTCTGGATGTGGAGTGTTAAAATCAAACTTTTGTTTCCATGACAACGAAGCCGGCGCCAATATGGAGTTGCAGCAGTAATGTCGATAGTAAGTTATCGATAACTGCTAAGCTAAGGCCACACTGCATACTATGGCGCCAAAGTTCTAAAAGTAAACTTGAAATTAAAAAAGAAAGCTGGAAACTTGAATTACCCTTGCTTTTTACAATTGAATAGACTTGACTCCACCACATAATATATAATTATTCTTTTTATTTATTATTAAATAATAAAGTAATTTACTATATATACAGTCCTGAAAATTTAATCTGTTGTTTAACCATTAAGCTTGCATTTTAAGCTCAATTTTAAAATTTTTTGTGAAATATATGCATAGAAATGGTACTAAATAATAGTTTTTATTTGAAATACTGTATTAGAATTTTAGTTTTATGAAAGTATCTTCTTAAATATGTGGATTGTACTCGTCTGCGTTGCTATATCTGTGGCTTAATCAATGATTGATGCGTTTTGGTAGAATTATTTGAATAACTTATGATTATATCACGCTCCTAAAATTACAGATATTAAATAATTACTAATAAAAAAAAATAAATAACAATTAAATCTATAAACTTATGTTATGTAATCTATCTATAGAGTCAAGTTTCCACCAGGTAATCCTTCGGATCATTATTGGCATATGGCATGTATGTACAACTTTCTAATTTGTTCCCTTTTCATAGATTAAAAGTGTTTATTAGGTTCTTCAATAGCTTTACCTTTCAGACTTTAGAATAAATGCAATGATATCATATATCATAATTTTATTTGTATAATAAGATAAGATATCCTGGTCCAAAGATTTCTTTTTCATTACTATCTCTTGCTTTTCAATCAAGTATATAAGTTTTTACGCATTTAATAGTTATTTAATTTCTCTCGAGTTTAAAACCGTATATAAAATGTTATATACTTAATCCTAAGCTTCTGTATATTCACACGGATTATTAAATATATTTTAGTTAATATTTAAATAGGTAGGTAATATATTTAAATAGGGATAGGTAAGATATACATTTTAACATTTATTGAACCCTTTTTTATCATAACCATAATACTGTAAACTTCTTGAGAAATGTAATAATATTATCTTTAAATTTTCAATTGAGATAGATAGATAGATTCATGACTCAAAGATTTCCGTGAACTACTTGGTGCTTCCTTTCTCATCAAGTGTTATTGATAAGGGAAAATCTTTTTAACAATTGTTTGTCTAATGATAATAATAATTAACTAACTGTGATACATATAAAAGCGAACACTCTAGGAGGATCTAAAACAGTATCGTCAAAATGCTTAAACCGTGTGGAACACTCTTGGTCCTCTTGGGCCTGATTTATTTAGCTGCAGCTAGTGAACAACCAGATGGTAAGACAACTTATTCTTTCTTATTTGAACCTTTTCTTGATTTGTTTTTTTTTTTTTTTTTTGTTTTCTAGTCGCTTCCAAATCTGTGAATATAGCACGAAGTAACCTTATATTTATTGGCGATACCATGTATTACATTGAGGATAAAATATCAAAGAACTGGTTTGCAGCCCGTAGATCTTGCGAGGGCATGGGTTACAACCTTTTATCGCTCGACACTACTGCAAAATTCAATGCTATCAAAAGTTATCTGGACAATCGAAATGATAAATTTGATTATTGGACTTCTGGAAATGATTTAATGACTCTAGGTCGTCATGTATGGTTCCCAAGTGGAAAGCCAGTTGCATCAAACTTTTGGCATCGCGGAGAGCCTAACAATCTTGCTGATATGGAACATTGCGACGAATTAAGATATGATGGAACTAGACTAATGAATGATAAAGATTGCACAGTTAGAAGGTACTATATCTGTGAACGTGCTTTAAACTAAACAGAATATAATATATTTTCCAATAAAGTATCGGGTGTGGTAAAATTAATATGCCGTATTAAATGCATACAAAAACGTAATATTGCAAGGCATTTTTATAACCATTACAAGTACTGTTATATATTTATTTAAAATGAAATAAAAAAGCTTTAAAGAACATTACGCATACGCCGTGTTAACTCTCCTTAATATTTGCTCTTTCTTATTTATTCCTGCACCTAAAATCAGGTTAATAAATCTATCCAATAATATTAATATTAATATTGGTAAATATTTATTGTTTAAAGTTTATGATCGTTTTTCTGGATACCCATTCGAATTTAAAGTTTACATATTCATTAACCGAAGATTCTTCAAAGCATTTCAAATTAGGACTTACTAGAGCAAGGTCTATACTGTATCATCGCTGGTCTCCACGATGCGACACATAATGGGTATATCTTCCTCTTTGGAGATGTGGGCATTGGTCTTATCGTCCAGCAGGTTCTGGATATAATCGTGTCGGAACTTATTCCACTTCCTTGTTTTCAGGAAGTTGGTAAACAGATCCTGTCGTGACGGTACATTGCATTCATAGTAGAAACGTCGCCGGTTCCATATGTTGCCCGGGTTCTGCTCCTCCTCCAGTAACCAGTAGCGTGGCAGGAGCAGGCACTGTACTACAGTCCGCGCCATTATCACACGATGTTCCATTTTCTCACCCAAACCAAAGATGCTGCCGTATGTGAGGGAGCCAACGTCTATAAAGTGGGTCTCGACAGGATCCTTGAAAACCTATTTAATCAGGAATCAATTAATATATAATCGATTTTTATTTCAGTGTAATAAAAGACAAAGCTAAAAATATTGATGATCGTTACTGGAAATCTGTTGGCATAGGCGAAACAATTATTTCAAGATCTTTCGAGTCTCGAATTCTATACTCTATAAATAATAATAATAAGGATCATGACCAAGAACTTACCGAGATGGGTGATGAATCAGCGCTGCTATTTTCCTCGGTCACGGAGCTGGCACTGAAAATTTCTAAAGAAGCACTCGACTTCCCCTTCGACGTCTCATCACTATCGGCACGGCGACCCAACTCCAATTGCACCACATTTGCATCAAGGACTTGATCGTACGAGGAGAAACTAGAGTCGATATCGGAGACATCCTCATCATCATCGAAATCAAGGTCCATGTCCTGTTCCTCGGAAGCCAGATCGTCGTCCAGGATAACTGGACTGTAGGGAGTGCCTCTTCGCAGACTCTGTATGAGCAACGATCTCCTGGCCTGCGCAGCTGGAGTTAACGTTTTCTTCTCACGTATCTTTCGCTTGCGTACCTCCTGGCCGATTCCGCAGAACTTTTCAATATCCTGCAGATTCATATGGCGCATCTGTTTGGGGCGGAAAGAAAAGGTTTTCGTAACAAAAAAAAAAAAACCAGGATAATGCAAACAAATACCGTCTGTTTCTTTTTCTTGCCGCCACTCAGATCATCGGAGGAGGATGACGAGGCCAAGAGGTCTGCAATGTCCGGAATATTTGAACGACTGCGTAGGCCCATTGACTTAAACATGGTTAACTCCTGTTCCGCATCGATGGCAGCCAGCTCAAAAGTGGTCTCCCCGTCCTTGTTATCGACCTAAGAGAATTTCAATATATTTAAATATTCAATATATATATTTTTTAATTTAATCTTATCTACTTTCATGTTCAGGCACTGCAGAATGACGCATTCGCCACTCAGAACGAAGCGAGCGTAGCCCAGGGAGCCCGTTTCGCCCAAGTAAATTGTATCCAAGGGTTCGTACTGGGCCAGAACGCCATACTTGCAGGCGAGTATAATCTATAAATCTACATTGTAATTAAGGACTTGCTATTAGAGCGACAGACCTGCTCAGTGGTAAAGAAATTAAAGTAGTCGAAGGCCTTCAACGCCATCTTCTTTTCGTTCCATTGCTTCAACATAAAAGGCTTTAAAATGCGTTCGTAATCCGAGTCGTAGATAGCCAGCAATTCGCAGCCAGCTAAAAAAATAAGCAAAAGAAAGTTAAATAAATAATTCTTAAGCTTAATTAGTGTAGAGAAATATTTTTTATTTTTTAAATTAAACAATAAAAGTAGAAAGTGCCGAAAGTCCTTATCATATTCACCAGAAACCATTTTCAAATTCTAGACAACTCAACCTTACTTCTGCCTAACCTGCAAGGAATCCCTGTGTGCCTTGTTCTTTTTTTTTTAATTCTAATCATAACCTGGTCTTAATGAGTATCAATAAGTGGAATTTCTTACCCATAGCTGTATAGGTGTTCATTCTAGGACAAGACTCAGTCATCTCGACATCGCCGAAACAGTCTCCAGCACCGAATATTGCCTCTGGCACTTCAGTCCATTCTTTTGTAGTCTGGAAAATAAATAAATATCAAAATACCTTTATTTCTTTGGGCGTAAAATGGTAGTTAATATGAAAACTTGCCTTATTGTAGACGTTCTTTTTCATTTCGACCTCTCCGTTCAGTATAAAATAAACGGAAATGGGCGTGTCGCCCTCCGCTATAATCACTCGCGATTCGTTGACGTACATAAACTCAAGAATCGGCGCCATGCGAGCACGAATTTTCTAAAAATTCAACCAGTTTACAGGTAACTTTTAAATAGGAAAAGAAACCAAAAGCGATTACCGGCGGAATTCTAGAGAAGCATTCCAGTCCTGCCACAAGCAGGCAAAGTTTCTTCCGGTCCTCGATAGTCCTGTATTTGGGATTAGATCGCATCAAGGCCTTCTCCTGCAAAGTTAATGTTTAAGTAATGTCATCGGTTTATGTTGGTAAATAGATACCAACTTACCGCCATGGTCAGCATGCCCGGCTTGCGCTTTTGCCGCATTAGAGCCACGTTCTTCTTCACGTTCATGGAGATGCCCTGCTCCTCGGAATCGGAGAGCCATGCCTGATTCATGATGACTGCGCGGACGAGTTTCTGGAAGCGCAGAATCCGCAGGACCTTCTTTTGCTTGACCACCTCTGCGTCTAGGGCTCGTTTAACCGCCATTTGTTAGTGTTTTTTTCATATTTTGTATTGTGTTTGGTATTGTTTTAATAGTAGTGTAGGAATATGTGTAGGCTTAAAGGGTTGGGTGACATTAAACCTAAGTCTAAGTAGATTTAATAATTTTTCGATTTTAAAGATAGTGTGTTCTGATTATTCTGATTATTAAGGAACTATTTGAAAACCCTTACATTCCTGGGAAAGCTAGCAAAATAAAAAAAATCAATATCATCTGAATAAAGGAAAGGAAATCTATCTAAATTGCAATCCAGATTGATAAGTACATTTTCTAGAAGCGCTTGTTATAAATAATAATTGATTACTTTTTAACTTAGTTGATAATATGGTTTACTCTAAAGAAATAAACAAATAATAGTCTGATAGTTTAAGTCTTATAATAGGGCACTCTTCTGATTAGTGGAAAGAATTAAAACTGGCTCCTGATATGACTTAACCAAGGTATAAAAGCAAAAAATTAAAGAGGAGCCAAGTCAGTATTTACAAAATGTTTATACATTGTGGAACACTCTCGGTCATTCTGGGACTGATTTATATATCAGCAGGAAGTGAAGTAAGATCTTTCTTTGATCAATATTTTCTAGTCTATGTTTCCCTAATATGGATATTTCTTTAGTCGCTCAAAAATCCGTCAATATAGAGCGAACTAGCCAGATTCTTTTAGGCGATACACTGTATTTAATTGAGAATAAAATAAAAACACACTGGTTTGGAGCCCGTAAATACTGCGAGGAAATGGGTTACAACTTGATATCCCTCGACACTACAGAGAAAATCAAAGCTATCAATAGTTACCTGGACAGTCAACAAGATACAAACATCTACTGGACTTCTGGAAACGTTTTTTTGACTTTAGGTCATCACGTTTGGTTCCCAAGTGGGAAGCCAATTGCATTAGACCTTTGGCACCCCGGAGAGCCTAACAATGCAAATGGAATAGAACATTGCGACAACTTTGGACATGGTCCCTTACGTCTGATAAACGATTTAGATTGCACAGTACTGAGGTACTACATTTGTGAGCGCACTCTGATGAAACGTTAATGTGAAACAAATATTTTAATAACAATTATAACACCCGAAACCCATTAAAAACGCTTTATTCATATTGTAAGGCATATTTATTTCTTGTATCCTTAAAAGTTAGTCTTACAAAAACATTGCAAAGGCCACGGTTAAGTCTGTTTTAGAGTTTTAGGCAGGCAAAATGGCCTTTGGCAAGCGATTTTCGCCGTTAAAAATCATCAACAAGTTTTAGTTTACAACGAATTAAATGGTAAGTGGTAGGCAGAACGTGAATACACGATATTGCATTGAAGTTGTGAGTCTATCAGTTGGTTAACGCGGATCGAGGCCACGGGTCAGGTCAACAATATATATCATATATTATAACATTGGCTTCATCCTTACAAAATTCAAACGAACGAGTAGATGAAACGATAAAATTCGAAAGAAATAGCTCCTAGGACCAACCGCCCGTCAGCTTGTGGAAAAGCTCCTCGTTGAGGACCTGGTTGTTGTCCTTGGATCGCATCGACATGAAGATGTAGCCGCCGATGAACTCGTGCACCACCTTGCAATCGGCCGAATGGCAGGAGAAGACCACATTCTCGTCCTCGAACTGGATCATCATGCACTTGATGTTCCAGTTGATGTTCCAGGCCTTCATGGCATTATAGCGCCAGGTCTTGACGTGATCCCCCGAGCTCAGGTCCATGCGCATGATTCGGTTGTGGGCCACGCCCAGCAGCTCCTCCTTGCGGTGCCCGTCGAACTTGATGATGAACAGCGTGACGCCAAAGTCGGGCAGTGACTGCCAGGCCTGTATGTACTTCAGTTTCGAGTCCAAGGCGTTTAGCTCTCGGACGTTGGCATGTGCCTCCAGGATCCGCTGCACCGCCTTGTTGGACAGACGGCGCAGGGTCTTGGGCGACAGGTAGTCCCCGGCTTCTACGGACCGCGGATCAATGCTCAGGTGGACTCCGTGCACCGGTCGCTGCATCTGCAGCAGCGACAGTATTCCATCCACTTCGCTTTCATACGAGCTATCCGCCAGGGATCTTCCCTTGGCCGCCAGTCGGCAGGCGGCCATCCACTTGGCGTACTGCTGCTCGTTCTCGCATCGTATCCACACCTCGCTGTTGGGTCCATGGCGTCCCTCCGGCGAGACCTCCAGCCGAATGGCGTACTTGCCCTGCGACAGGTTCACATCGGGGGTGACCTCGCAGCCCTTCAAATTGATGCTGACAGCCGGAGCCACGCGTCGCGACTCCTCGGCGTTCTTGAACAGATGCAAGTGCAGATCCCGGTAGGTGAAGTAGTAGCGTTTGTAGCCACGCAGCGTGAACCTCTGCGGCTTCAGATAGCGCAGGTAGTCCGAGAGCTCGGGGATGCGTGTAATATTCACCGAATCTCCGCCATTCGGTCCCTCCAGCGTGATCTGCAGCTCCTTCAGCGCCGAGTCGATCTCATCGTCATTGTCATTCTCCTGGCTGGATGTCTCAATGCCCGAATCAACGGCTCCACCGCTCGCGGGAGTCGAGTCCACGCAATGGTTGACTTGGAACTGCAAGGCAGCGAACATCAGGCTCTCCTCCTCGGTGCAGTCCAGCTCCTCGTTGAGGACACTCCACTTGGCCTGCTCGTACAGCTGGTTGATGCGCACCTGGTCGCAGCGGGGATTCAGATCGAAGAAGGTGAAGTACTTGAAGCGCAGGCACAGCGTATCGTACTCCCGGATGCCCTGCTCCATGATGGACAGCGAGGAGTCCAGCCAGCCGACATTCAGGCGCGCCTTCTCCACCAGCGACTTGGGGCGCAGCTGCTGTGCCCGGACATCTGAGCATGGCGTGGGCGGCGAGCTGGCCAAATTCTCCTGGAAGTCACCCAAACTGGATGACGACGAGTCGTAGGTGGCGTAACCTAACTGGCTCTGCTTCCACGTTCCCGGCGATGGCGAGGCCGAGGCCATGGGTGAGCGTCCTCTGCTATGATTGTGCGGCGACAGCGGAGCGCAGAAAAAGGATCCCGGCGCCGAGGGCTTGTCCAGGCTGCCAGTACTGCCGCCGCCGCCTTCACCGTGAAAGGAGGCACTGATGGGCACAAACGAGTTGGTATCGGCCGCCGGCTGCAGATAGCTAGTGCCATCCGGCTCGGCGATGGCCACTCGCTTTTGGTGCGGCAGCTGGGCAAAGTTCCGCTTCAGATGCTCCGCCTCCAGCGGTTTGCACAGCGACAACTCCTCCGGATAGCGAATATCCAGCTGCTTGCACAGATTCACCACCGCCCCGAAGGTCTTTACGGAGTAGTCCACGCGACAGTCCAGATACCGCAGATCCGGCAGCTGCACGCGCAGTATTTTGTGCATGGGCGTAAAGTGCAGCAGGCTGTCGGCCTGGACGCCGCACTGGTCCAGCGTTAGGCGCGTCCGGTTCAGCCACACGTTCCTGGCTGGCCACCAAAGTGCATGGTCGGACCAGTCCTTGGGATTCTCCGGATCCACCAGCTGCAGCATAATCCCACCGATGTGCTGGTCACCGCGCACGCGCATTGTTCGCTCCAGCGCCAGATCCGTGATGAAGATCCGCAGATTCCATGAATTCTCCCCGACGTGGATCATGGTGATGTGTTTCTCCCGGTCTGATGTCACCTGTGCTAGATTAACGGCGCTGTCTGGGCGTTTCTAGGTCGTCCTTGGTGTTGGGGGCGGGGGGGCGCCCACGTCGCGAAACGTTCGAGAAATCGAGATCGCCGCACAGATGGTCGCCTTTTTGGCATTTCCCGCACGGTTACCCAATCCACGGGCAGTCACTGGGTGGCGGACGCGTTGCCTAGGCCGCAATGTTTCCGGATGTGGGCAATTGCATCTATTTTGGTTACTTGCGTAAATGGAGCAATTAAAGAAAACTCATTGAAAAAGAAAGCGCCTCAGCATCACGCGGCCTGCCAACTCGTTCTGAAACTGCGGCTAGCAGGTACCGGGCTCGTGGGGCTGCCATGCCATGAAATGTGGTAACACTAAACAGGAAAGCGCCATTTTTTGAAGGAAGTTATTCCTAGATAAATAAACCGGTATAATTAAAGTAAAATATAAACATATAAAGCTGATATAACAGCACAACAAAACTATTTACACATTCTATCAAGTGTTTTTTATTCTTGCATAATTGTTTAAGCTTTTTCAAGGTGGAAGAAAACCACAAAGTATCGTTAATAATTTGACTGACGATTCCTAACGATTTTTTCCCTTTTTAAACCTTATTTTTTGTGCACTTAAATATGTTTCATAGGTTTTAGAATTTTAATTTAGTTTTTATATACCCCTTTTTTTATTTTTATAATTTTTTAATTTGTATTTTCCCGAATAAAACCTAAAATTTTATATATTTCAAGTTTTTTGAAGTTTCTGTTTTTGAAGTTTCTGAATTTTGTTGTTTATTTGAGCCTCCATTGCTGGAAGTTCTATATACTCTGGCTTAAGCTAATAGCAAAGTAGTTTTATAGTTTTAATTTAATAGTTTTCTCCTTTCAACTACTTGTTTAAAAAACAACAAATAAGAATAAAATCCATTCAGTTTCAAATACATTATTTGCCTGCTAACTCCATGGACTTTTCTGGTAATCAAATTAAATTGACTTAATTCAAGTTCAATTGGGCATTAACCAAATTGGACTGAGGCACGCAGGTCAGTAAGTTCACCTATAAAAGCCCAGGTTACTGAAGGTATTAACAGCATACGATTACTTGAAAATGGGACGCTCCAGCCTCCGTTTGGTCATGTGGAATGCATCTGTGGCCTTGGCACTGATGTGCACGGTGCTCCGCGGCGTGGAAGGAATGCCTCATCCCCCGACCTCCTCAGCGCCGATGGTAGAGGCGCCCTACGACAACAAGTTCGACAACGTAGACCTGGATGAGATCCTGAACCAAGAACGGCTCCTGAACAACTATATCAAGTGTTTGGAAGGCACAGGTCCTTGCACGCCCGATGGCAGGATGCTGAAGGGTGAGATTCAGCAGGATATTTAAAAATAAATATATTATATATTATAAAATAATATCTTGTAGAAATCCTACCCGATGCCATCATGACCGACTGCACCAAATGTACGGAGAAGCAGCGTTATGGGGCTGAGAAGGTAACCACCCATCTCATTGACAACCGACCAACGGACTGGGAGCGACTGGAGAAGATCTACGATCCGGAGGGAACCTATCGCATCAAGTACCAGAAGATGAAGGCTAGTGCCGCTGAACAAGCTTCATCATAAAGCGTAATTCGTTACTTATCTTATTTTAAACTTTATTTATGCACAAAGAAACAAGCTACAAATATTTTTAACTTGATAATAATCCATATTTTATATTATTTAAGAGCTAATAATTTGCAGTTACTGTTAAATGTTACCAATATTGTTTTTGAACAACATTTCCTATTAATCTTACATGCATAGATAATAAATACTTGCAAGCAATATTTTGACTTTATGGGAGATTTTTGAGAGTATATCTTGAAGACACCTTGAGGACACTTCGAACCCATTTAATATTACCTGAAACCATTTAAGAACTCTTCATAAATTTACTTTCTAGACCAATAAACCCCTTTTAGAGAGCTGTCCCTAAGAACATGACTTCCCCATTCGATAGTCGGAGCTATCGACGTCGCCATGACAACCAGTTACTGTTCCGGACCCAGGACTAAAGTCCAAACTGAACCCCAACAACGCAGCAGGCGGCGGAGCAAACAATAAACAAACATCAAACGGGGTAACCACAGCAGCAGCAGCAGACACAGGCTTTTCAGTAACATTTTTACATCGGCATCGCCTCGCACCGGCTAGCTTTCTCTCTCTGTGTCAATTTGCTACCCTACACTCTAAACATCCGTATCAGGCTCTGAAAAATTAAATAGCCTTCGTGGAGCAATCCTTAAATCTTCCGGAGCACGAGGCGGATCTTAGATGGTATCGCCGCGCAAGCCGGCAACGTCCTTTAGCTCGGCAATACCTCGCTTGAGTCAAAAAAATCAAATGGCGTGAGTGTAGATAATCCTTCTCCAACTGTGGGAGAACACCAATGAAATCCAATCTTTTTTCCTCAAACTACCCCCCGCAGAGCGTCGGCCAAAAGCTGTGAGAGCCTGTTCTCGGCCAGTTCCCGGGAATCGGCCAGTTTGATCTATCAGCGGAAGCAACCACCCCAGCAGCATCGTGGTGGCATGAAGACTTCCAGCAACGGCAGTCTCCGGCAGCCAGCGATGGTGGCCTCGGCACAGAACCACAGTGAGATCCATCAGCGTGTCATGTCAGCGAGGAATCTGCGCGCCAAGACCTTCCAGAACCAACTGGCCGATGCCCAGGCGGAGATAGCCAATTTGGCGCATGAAAACCGGATGCTTCGTACGCTCCACAACCGCCAGTCGTCGGCGCTGAACAAGTATGAATCCAACAACGCGGAGTTGCCACAGTTGTTGCACTCGCACGCCGAGGAGCTGCGCGTCTGGCAGACCAAGCACCGCAATCTCCAGGCGATTAACAAGGATCTGGAGCAGAAACTAAAGCAAAAGGAAGCCATTATTCTGTCGCTGAGCGATCAGAACAAGCACTACAGTCAGCTCAACAAGGATAAGTATGTGTTTTTAATGATTTGTAGCCGACTTTATTTTTAATTTTAAATATTATTGTTTAAGATCCTTTCTAATTGATACCTTTTCCTATATTTATTCAGAAACCTTGACGAGCGCCAGAAGCTGCAGGAGAAGCTACGATCCCTGGAGCAGCGCCTCGAGGACAAGGACAATGACATGAAGCTGATGGCCCGCAAGATCCAGCTGGAGTCCAAGAACTTCCGCCAGCAGCTCCTTAACGAGCAAAAGAAGTGCAAAGAGGTGATGCTGAAGCTGGAGAAGTCCAAGCTCGAGATCAGCGGCTATCGCAAGCTGGAGGAATACACTGTGAGTACAAATGGGACCATGAGTGGGTCACGAACTAATTAGGAAATCTAATCCTAGCTCGGCACAGACAAGGTGAATCCCTTGTCCTCCGGTCGCCGCACCAAGTTAAGCGGCGTAGGCGAGGAGCCGGACAAGATTGACAAGTTGGAGAAATCTCTGGAGTTGCTGGACAAGGCGATCGAGAAGAACAGCCAGATGGAGTTTAACGCCTTGACAGATGTCCTGGAGTCGGACACGTACTTCGACTTCGAGAAGGACGAGGCGGAGGACAAGAGTGCGCCGTGCACTCCGCCGACTCCCCAGCCGGAGCGACAGACAGCTGGTGGACGTGGCGGAAAGCTCACCTTGCCGCCGGCCAACAACAAGGCCAAGATGGCCCCGAACCAGAGTCGCTCCACCCTAAGCCAAGTGCTCTCGGCGCAGGCAAAATCGCCACTGACCGCCGCCACTGGAAAGAGTGGCAATGCAAGACACCGCGTGGTTGCTGTCAAGACTGACAGTATTCCGTCCAGCAAGCGTCGCGATTCGAGTGGCCTGACCAAGATACCTTCCGCCGAGGGCAAGCCCAAGCAGGCATCGCTTAAGTCCTTGGAGTACGACTACGAGGATGACTACGAGCCTGCCAACGAGGAGGAGGACGAAACCGATGCCTATGGGCTGATGTCCAAGATGTGCGAACAGGGATCAGAGGATCCCGAGGAGCACAGTGATGCCAACGATGCTAGCCTGCTGAAATATGCCTCCTATCTGGATGCCAAGAGCAGCGAGGGCGATCTGCTGGAAGAGTCGCAGGAAGAGGACGAGGAGACGGACGGCCAGAACACGATGAGAAGCGATGAAGAGGTGAGGTCTTCGAGGCACTTGGAATTTCCCTATAATATTAACCTAAAATTTCCGTATTTTGTTTTGATTTCCAGTCCCAGGATAACGGTATTCGTGCTCCACGCCTCAAGGATAACATGTCCAGCCTGCGCAAGCAGATCTCCGATGACTACAAGGAGCGCGAGAGCTTCCTGAAGACGTTCTGCCGCCAGGCAAGCAACAGCAATATGCGCGATGATCCGGCGTCCAAGAAGCGGAACAGCATTGCCACCGGAGCGGCGGCCAGCAGCCACATGACCGGCAGCCGCAAGCATGCTCTCTTGGCCGCTTTAAAGACGATCGACGACAACAAGAGCCAGGACTAGGACGCCACACTATGTTAGTTCCCACAACAAAGTTAGTCCCTAAGCGGTGTTGCGTTATCTATATATTTTCCAAAAACTGAGACCGGCTTTTTCCCTCCTGGAGCAGCTGCAGCAAACGGTGGCGGAAGGCTATGCCACCGATTTCTGTAGCTGCTCCAGCGTCGGAAGGGCGGGCGTTGAGTAAATTCTAATTGAAATGTAGTCAAGTTTGGGCTATTATTTGGTTCATGGGAAACTTTGAAAATATTTTTCTTTATTTTTGAAATTTAAAATTTATTTATTTTGTTTATACCTATTTTCTATACAGCAAAATATCCAAGAAGGTGTCTCTTACCTTCTCGGAAAACACACAAAAGTCCTAGGCAGACTGCTTTCCTCGCATCTTGCTTATGGCCCGCGACACCTTCTTGCGCAGCTCCTTCTGGCGCCGCTCCTTGGATGCCATCTTCTCTCTCTTCTGCTCCCGATAGTTCTTGATGCGCTTCTTCGTCTCCAGGCGTTCGCGATTGCGCTTCTGCCTGTAGTTCGTCGCTATCATCTTCATCATCTTGGCCACCTTCTGCTCGTACGGCGAGTTGATCACGGCCACGCGTTCCAGCGCCTGCTTGGGATTCTCGGGCCCCAGCTTAGGCTTGTCCTTGTAGGGCAATGCCCGCTGCAGGGCTTTGGGTATGGTCAGCGGCCGGAAGATCTTCTCCTTGCGCACAATCTCCGTGTACATGCTGTCCGGCTGGGCGGCATTCTGCAGGGCCCGCTCTCGTTTCAGCTGGCCCAGCGTCTTCATGCCCTGCCACTGGCTCTTCTGCTCGGGCGGCAGAAGGAGCGACGTTATGGGTGCATAGAATCTGGGAACTTCCACGCGGAACCAGGTGCGGCAGAAGACGATGTCGCTGAGCAGGATTTTGTCCTCGAAGGTGGCGCGATAGGAACCCTCGGGCGTGTAGTGGGACTTCTTGATTTGGCCGCGGATGCCGGACACCGTTTTTATCTTGGCGCCCTCGAACTTGGCCACTTCCAGCGATGAGTTGAACATGTCCTTGATGAAGGCAGTCTTCTTGTAGATCTTGAAGGGGTGCCCCACCAGCTTAAGCTTTTTCATGATCTGCGAGGATTTGTCAAGCTCGGTGACGCAGCCCGTGGCCGCTATCCGGAAGCCCAGCCTTTGCATCTCCTCCTGATCCTGGCGCACTGTCTGCAGAGCTAAGAAGCCCGTATTCTGAGGAGTGATCGGACCCCAGAAGGTCATGCTGCAGGTAACGTGATTGGGCGTGTACTTGAGATAGCGCTGCCGGAAGTTGTCCTCCACTTTGGCGAAAATCGCCACCGTTTGGAAACGGCGCCAGCCCATCGAAACAATGAGGGGATCGCCGGTTTTGAGAATCTTCTTGTACCAGCGATGCTTCTTCACCTTGCAGTTGACGTAGCCCACATTCTCCTCGGTCATGTTTAAGGCACCGACCAGCACGGGATAGCTGGCATCGAAATTCTCCACAAACTCGGCGGGCAGCTGCTTGAATCCCAGGCGAACATAAAGCCCCGGCCGGTAGCCCTCGATCTGGATGCGAAACTCGTTGTCCAGATGGGCAAACTCACTCTTGTTCAGCTCACTCTGTCGCTGAGCCTCCGCCTTGAGGTCCTCGTAGAAGGAATGGTCCCCGGTGATGCGGCCAGTGTCCTCTTCTCCCTTGCCCTCGCCACTGTTATCGTATTCCGCATCGAATTTGGCCTTAAGCTTGAGCTTCTTTGCCATTAGCTCGGCCTTGGTGAGGTTCTCCTCTTCCACGCGAGTCATTTTGCGCTTGGTAGCTCCAGCAGATTCCCCTGGCTTCGCACCAGCCTCATCGGATTCTCCTTCGTCTTCTGCCTTGGGTTTGCCGCTGTGCTGCTCGCCCGTCTCGAGGTCCTCAAAGTCACCGTAAACCTCGCTTTCCGCATCACTCATGTCATCCATCTTGAGCAGATTCTCGGCATCCTCGCTGGCCTTCCACTTGCCGGTCACAAAGCAGTTCTTGATCAGCGTCTTGTTCTCCTCGGACAGCCAATCGCGGGTGGCATCTGGAAGGGATTACAGGTCAGTTATAAACTCCCGAAAATTAATAAACAAAGCTACTTACCACCCTGGTACTCGAAGAAGCAACGCTCATCCTTATCCTGAATGTCCTTGTCCTTCTGCTGCTGACTTTGCTTCTTAGCTGCCACCCGGAAGAGTCCACCCAACTCTTCCTCAGAGTCTTCGGCGTCTTCTTCACCTTCCGCCTCCTGTCGGCTGCGTTCATTCTGATTGTAGACGCCGTAGACGAGGCGCATCAGGTTCTTGGACTCCGAGTGACGCTGCAGGAAGGCATCGCGTGCTTTTTGGGCCAGGTTCGTTTTCCAGCTCATATTGCTGGCCATAACACGGGCCTCCTCATCGTCCGAGTCAGATTCGTTGGCGGTTTTGACGCCTCCTAGACTTTGGTACTCCTCGTCGCCAGAGGAGGCAGCATCGGAGTCCTCAGCCTCCTCCTCCGCCTCGCTGTTTTCGCCGCGCCAATCGTCCGCATCGAACTCTTCCTGCTCCTCCTCACTGCCAGCAGCTTCCAGACCAGAGTCCTCGCCCTCTTCATCCTCTTCATCATCGTCGCTGCTATCATCCTCCGCCTCCTCTTCCTCAATGTCGTTGCGAAAATCCTTCGATTTGATGGGCTTGGCATCGGAGAAGAGACGGAATTCCTGCTGTTCCATCTGCTCGTCAATGGTGGCCTTCTTGTCGATCAGCTTGCTGACGAGTTCCGCCTGCTCCGCAGCCTCCGCGCTCTGCTCCTGCTCCTTGTGCGAGTGAGAGCCCTGCAGCTCAATGTACACAGCATCCTTATCGTAGACAATGCCACCGACTCCGGACATGGGAGCATACAGCAAGCGTTCCTTCTCCAGCAGACTGCGCTTCTTTTCCGTGCCTGGCAGTGGACAGGGATCGGGAATGGCGCTCAACTCATCGATGCGGGCATCGCCCAAGCCGGCAATATGCACCATATGCTCCTGCTTGAGGGCCACACCGCGCACATAGCCGTACAGGACTACTTCGCGATCGCATTTCGGATCGCGGCGCACACGATCTGTGTTCGTGACATCCTCCACCCGGTCCACGAGGAGATAGCTATGAGCACCGCGCCACTGCAGCGGCCGGAACTTCATAACCGAGATGAATCGACCCAGATTCTTGACCTCATTGCGCAAATACTCGCCGTGGAGCAGGCCGGAAAGGTAGAAAAGCTTGGCGCCATCGTAGACCTCCGTCCAGAAGCGATGTTTCAACTCCTTCTTGCGCTTCCGCAGCTGCTTGGGGTTCTTGATCATGTCCAGGTGGGTGAGCACACCCATGATCTTGGGCATGCCGTGCACCTGGCAGATGTTGAGGAACTCGAATATCTCCATTTCGAAGCCATAGCTTGCGTCGCAGAGCAGCAATACCAGATCCGCGCACTTGGCCACATCGATCATAGAGTTTACGTCGTTGTTGCACTCCAGCAGCGTGATCCGGCGCTTCTTCGAGGTCACTATGGTTATGGGACCCTTGATATCCGTCACATTCGTTCGGGTGAAGCTCTTGATGAGGTTCTTGATCAGCGTGGTCTTGCCCACCTTGGGCGGGCCCACCACGGCAATGAGCACTGGTGGCGGTTCATCCGGGGTCTGATCTACCACCGGAATGTGCTGCTTCTTGGCCGTAAGATCCTCCTTGCGCCGAAAGTTCCTTTCCGCCCGCTGTGCCGAATTGATGGCAAATGCCTTGGGATTCCGTTGGCGCGCGGTTAACTCCGGTTCCTTTTGGTTAGACTCCTTTTTGGCCTTCTCCTTCTTCTTGTCCGCCTTCACGCCGGACTGGCGGGCGCGGTGCTGCTTGCGCTTGTCCTGACCGGCATCGTCGGCCATCGTTAGAGCGCTTAAATTGCTTAAATTATCAAAATTATGTTCACCGTTTCGCTGTTTACGCACGTGTTGGACAATGTGACCGCCTTTTTACAGTTTGAATATACCAAGGGAATTGGTAGTAGCGGAAAAATACTGAAATTCGTTAACACTAAATTAAAATACTAACAGCAACATTAAAAAAAGAATTTTTAAATTGTAAATAAAAATATTAGAATTTAATAATAAACTTGAACTAGTTAATTTAGTAAGTTTTTATTATTATTATAGTTAAATTCATTATCTTTTATCCTTTTGAAATATAAATGAAGAATTAAAAATAAATGACTGTGCATTCCCTTGACGATTGAATTATTGCAAATATCAGCGGCTGAAAACAACTTTTAATACAAATTATTAATAATATCATCTATCCCAATACACCGATACCACCTAGAATCTACGACTAGGATAATTAAGTCAATCAGTCGTATAGGGAAAACTCTACATTATTTTAACTTCATCGCTTATAATGTCACAACACAATTATACGATTTAATAAAAATCATTAGCCATAAAAGTTATTTTCAATATTCTAAAATATATAATTTTGTATATTCTGTAATCTAACTCATCTATAGAATTAATTATTCATACCAAAATAAGTCACGTTCCCATCTCTAGCAGTATTTTCCAAGTTGCCATCACTATCCAAGGAGCAGCTAGCGGCTTTTCTCGGTGAGCGCTTTTTCGGTATTTCGCCCCATTTACGGTCACATTTCTGCACTGTGGAAGCAATTTTTCGCAATTTGATATTAATTTTATTGGATCGGATCGTGCAAAATGCTTCGTACACGCGACGGCAGGCCCTAAAGAGACGCTGAAGCTTCCGAAATTGCATAGCTCTCCTCCAAGCAGCGCAGCGTTGGGGATAAGTGTGAAAAACGTGAAAAGCCACAGCGGCCTGGCACGCAGTGTGTGAGACAGAGTCGGTGAAGGAGAGGTGCAGCGGGAGAGTGGGAGAGGGACAGGGCGAAGCCGAAGGAAGGAGGAGAGGAGGAGACGGAAGGCAAAAGTCTTTTAAGGCGACGAAGCAACACAAAAGCCAGGTAACTAAAGGTGAAACCATGAAAATCCGGAAAGTAAAGACCCAGTCGAGATTTTCGACCGGCTTCCACACACAGTAAAGGAGAGGTGAAAGGAGGAGGCGGCAGCTGGGTGGGTGGTGCCTGCCAGTTTTCAGGTCTTCTGCTGCCGCCGACCTTGCCCTTCTATTGATTTCCGAAAAAAAATTGCATCAAGCTATCGGATGCATCAGTGGCAGATGAAGAAGGCACCTCGCAGCTGAAGGTTGAATGTTTCTATCGGTTCAGGGCCAAAAACCACAGCGCCACAGACCGATTTCGTTCTTTATTCTTTGTTCGCCAACGAATGCGCCGAATAAAACAATAAAGAACAGACATCACATATCATATATACACATTATATATACATATATGTGTACTCTGCGGACTTGCATACATTGGTTCCCTATAATATATGCTTAAAAAAGTCACTTACCCCCCTTCATTTTGCAGACATGGAGAGTCCTTGTGAGTCGGAGAGCTCCCTGGATGGCGGAACCATGCTGCCACCTAGCCCAGTGTCACGGGAGCAGCTCCAAAAGCGGATCGAGTCGCTCACCCAGCAAAACAAGTGAGTAGTGTAGCTTCTAGACTTCCCATTCTCCCTGCTAATGCGAGTCTTTTATATACACAGAGTGCTGAAAGCCGAACTGGACACCTTCAAGACCAAGTGCAAGGTAGTGCAAGAGGAGAATCGCTGCCTCAAACAGGCCTCGGTCATAATTGTTAGTAAAACTTGTGTTCCTTGTAAAAGATAACATATTTTAAATCGGTTTCTTCAACTCCACAGCAAGCCAAAGCCGAGCAGGAGGAGGAGTACATCTCAAACACTCTGCTTAAGAAGATTCAGGCCTTGAAGAAGGAGAAGGAGACACTGGCGCATCACTACGAACGCGAGGAGGAGTGCCTGACCAATGATCTGTCCCGTAAGCTGGACCAGCTACGGCAGGAGAAATGCAAGCTAGAGCAGACCCTCGAGCAGGAGCAGGAGTGCCTCGTGAACAAGCTGATGCGCAAGATCGAGAAGCTGCAGGCAGAGACGGACAACAAGCAGACCAACCTCGAGCAGCTGCGTCGCGAAATGGTCGAGCTGGAGAACACACTGGAGCAAGAGCAGGAGGCACTGGTGAACAAGCTGTGGAAGCGCATGGACAAGCTGGAGACCGAGAAGCGGTCACTGCAGATCAAGCTGGATCAGCCCGTCTCTGATCCGACCACTCCGCGCGACATCACGAACAATGCCCACGCCAATGGCGGCGACACTGCCACCAGCCTAAGCGCTCACATCCAGAACCTGCGCTCCGAAGTGCTGCGTCTGCGCGCCAATCTCGCTGCCGCCCAGAAGGAGACCACCATCAAGATGCAGCAGTATGCACTGGAGGAGAAGTCCATTCGCGAGGAGAATGCCCGTTTGCAGCGAAAACTCAAGCAGGAGGTGGAGCGCCGCGAAGCCCTCTGCCGACACCTCTCAGAATCTGAGTCCTCGTTGGAGATGGACGAGGAGCGCTTCTACAACGAAAGTCTCATGGCTGGCGGCTCGTCGGCTGCAGCGGCGGCAGCTGCAGCAGCCGCTGCCTCGGCGGCCAGTGCCCAGAGGCAGCGCACCATCAGTAGTCCCGTCTCCCACAGCCCCTCGAGCAGCCGTCCCCTCAGCCCGGGCACGGCGGGCCAGAACCGCTGCTATGCCTGTGGCCAGCTAATGGTGAGTATTTAGTGTGGATAATCCTTTGATCAATACCTCAACCATGGTTTCCTTCTAAACCCGCTAGAATCGTCGCGCCAGCGAGCGCTTCATTAAGCCAGCACTGCCAACGCCCATGCTGGGCTTAAACACTTCCGCACCCAACGTGCTGACCACCACAAATCCACTGTTGGGCATCATCGGTCCCGCCAGCTCCTCCTCGTCGGCGTCCGTATCAGCTGGGAACGCCGCAGGCGGCTTCCTCTCAAATCTGGGCGGCGGCAGTGAGCGCTTAAGCCTGGGATCGATGCCATCTGCGGGCGGCGGCAGTGCCACTTTCCTGGCTGGCGGCGGCAGCGGTATGCTGGGCCAGCTGACGGGCACGTCCAGTGGCTCTTCGTCGTCGTCAAACCTGATGAACAACATGATCAGCCTGAACAACTCGTCCAGCGGCGGCAATTTGGTCAGCAGCAGCAGCAGCAACTCCTCACTGTCGGCATTCACGCCCACCAATCCGCCCAGCTCGGCGGCCACGGCCTTTATCCAGCCGGCCAGTCCCATGGACACGTCCACCTGTAAGGATTAGGCGGACAATATCGGAGGCAGCTGCTCCAAAAAATCATGACTTATATTTTCACACTTACACAAACAAACACACACAACACACTCTGCTACTCATAAACACACAACGCACGCATGCAAGCAACCAGTTAAACGAAACTAACATAACAAAGGAAAAACTTATGAAAACTTAAAAACACACAAAACAAAAAAAAAAAAAAAAAAAAAAAAAAAAAAAGAAATATGAGAAAGTAACTATGGTAAGCTTCTTCTCCAAGGCCCGGCTCAAAGTCGCCTCATTTATAAATGGTTAATATGTATATGTATGTTCTATTTGATCAAAATCTCGTACAACCAAGCCTTTTAATATCGGAATTCCTAGGCGAACGAATATTTAACGCGCTAATGTTTAAGATTTGAATGTTTTCTACTTTCGCTCGGTTCCAGTTAAGGTTAAGTGAATATTACACCAGATAATGAGAATATATAGAAGATAATATGGAGGAGTATGGACAGCACACGCCAGCCAGATCGTATGAATTTATATAAACGGTGAATTCTATTCATGTCGAAACCAATTTCCCACGCTTCCTTTGCATGTGGGCCTAAAAATTTTGAAATATGTATATGTAAGCCAACAAAAATAAAGTTCAACAATTTAAAATTAAATCAAAACACGAAGCCTTATTTTATATATTGATAAGGTGCTTTATAATTTTTAAGAATTGTTTATGGTCTTCAAAAGTTTGGGAAATTTTTCAGTTTCTATAGTTACACATTTTCAGAAATTAATATTTAAATTATAAATAAAAAATAAAAATTAATCTTTAAATTATGTGACACGTTATTATCATTATATTTATTTAAATTTATTTAAACATTTATTCTTTACATAGCTCCGTAAACCAGTTTTTAAACATTTCAAATTAGTAGGTTACCACTGTGCCAGCCGATTCCAAGCAGAACTGCTTTGCTCCAATCAGAACTGCTTTATCAAAAACCGCCTTAGAGTGACCGTCCGGCGATAACTTATAGTTGCTAGAAAAACAGCGGTGGATGTAGGTATTTTCTCTCTCTCTTTGGGTATTGTTTTTCGCTATTCGTCTTCGCCGCTCATTCGTTGTGTTTGTGTTTGTGATTGTAAATAAAGGCCAAACATTCAGCGGGAAACTGTTAAAATCAACCTTTAAACCGGAATGTAGCACCTCGAAAGGGAGCAAACATCAACCGCAGTGTTCAATTAAATTAAGTGACTGGACAAGCGGGGCTTTCAGCGCCCAGGGCACAAGAAAGACGGCTAAAAGAGGTGGGCAGGAAGTGGGAAGTGCGTTGATTGACAACAAACAAGGCGAAAGACGAAAAAATATATGTATTTTGTGTGTGTGTGTATTGGCCAAATGAAGCTCGCGCGTTGGTCATAAATATTAGTAGCAGAAAAACCAAAGTTTTGAGCCAACGTTATTCTCACAGACAAACACACGTTCGCGAGCAGATCTCTTCGCCACCTCGCACTCGCTCGCTCTCCCTCTCTCTCGCTCCCACACAAGTGAAATAGTCTCGTCGGCCTGTCGAGACGGTCGGTTTTGTCCGCTATCGTTCGCCGAGTTATTGATATTGCAGGGTATTAACGGACTGCTTTTGCACCTTATACTGGTGTTATCATGGCCGCGTCTCTTGCAAACTTTTTAAAGCGGACGCCAGCGATATTTGGTTCTCATTTCGGTGTGGAACGGTAAAGAACCTGCGTCGAGACGGCAGCGATTTCCGCCGCAATTCGCAAGAATAACACACAAAAATAGCCATATTTTTCCCCAATCAAAAGCAGTGAGTGTGTGTGCGTGTATGTGCAAATACAGGAAGAGATCGGATCTGATCTAAAAGAAAAATCGAAAGAAAATACGGTGTGCAAAAGAAAAGTGCAAAGCGAAAGTTTTGATTGTGCAGCATCCGCCATCTCGCTCTGGCTGGCGCGCGTGTGTCGCCCGACTAACGGTAACGCCTCGCCTCGTCTCGCCTTGCATTGCCTCTCGCTCACTCCAACGCCAAAAGCCAACACCAACACATTCCAAGGAAAGCGAAAAGCGCGAGCGCGTGTGTGTGACTCAAGTGATTTTTGAATTTCGATTTTGATTTCCATTAAATAAAAACCGGAGGCTGGCCAGATGTGTTTATTAAATGATTGCGCACACTGTATGTTATTATGGCCCTATTGAATAAACTCTTCTTTCCCTCGGCAACACCAACAACACCCGCAAATTTAGCGGCGGCGCCCACGCTGACCGCGTCCGCAGCAGCAGCGGCAGCGTTAATTAACAGCCAAACAACGACATCAGCGGCAGCAGCAGCAACAACAGCTTTGCCGGCACGTCCAACTCACGCCTCTGTCGGCGGCGGCAATAGTTCGTCGTCCGCAAAAGCTACAAAACAAACTTCGCGAAATTATCTAAGGTAAGTGTTTATCTGCTTACCTGGAAGCATACACAGACAGGCATAGAACTGTACCGTGTCTAACACCCGGTATTAGTCGTCGATAATGCGCAACAACAAGAGGCAGGGGGAAAAGAGGTGCAGCTGCAAAAACACAAAAGTCTCGCTCGCACACACACGCATGCGAAAAGTCGTTCTCATGATGCGTTTCGCACTTGCACCTCTCTGCGCCCGCCCTCTCTATAGCTACCTGCTGCGCTTCCTCTTCCCTTTGTTCGTACGCAAATTGGCAGAGAGCAAACGAGGACGATAACCCAGCAAACATATTCGGCTGCACCAGACGGTGTCACGTACGCAGCCAGCATTGGTGATGTTTGCACGTAGACTGATGTACGATTACTCAGATTTGCATCAGCCGGAAGTCGAGTAGATTCGTACATATACATATGCAAATTTGTTGCGGATTTCTAGACGCATTAGCCATTGCAGCTGTTACGAAAATGTAACAAAGAAGGCATTGTCATGGCCTGTCCCTTTCATTGGAGTAAAAACAATAACAGTAGACGTTGCCTAAAAGCCACCTGCAGGGTAAATTTTATTCAAAGATTCTAGAGCTGATCTTTTGAAATCTATGTTAACAGAATTTTAAAGATCTTTTTTGGGATTACATCCCATAGTTCGTAGTTTATCCATAGGTAGGCTTTGAAAACATATATGTATAAATGGGAGATTACATGTTTTTCATGTATAGAAAATTAATTAAAAAACTTCACTTGTATTCAAACGTCTTCTGCTTTGCCTAATTAGATTAGCCATGAATAATTGGGCCAACCTTTTGGCTACCACATTATGCGTATTCACTGTATATCGATAAAGATTGCTTTGCTGCAGAGATAGCAGCAACAACAAGCCCTAAATCACCCAACACCCCCAGCAGTGCATGTTGGGTGGGTAGTCATGGCAGAAACAACAACAGCAAGAAACAAAAAGAACAGAAAAAGCAAAGCACTGCCCCGCGGGTGCATGTGTGGAAATAGAGCCGTTGACTGTTGCCTTTCTTTTCACTCCCATGGCTCCACACCCTCGATTGAGCTGCGCGCGCAAATAACTGTGCCCCACTATGCTCTCCCTTTCCCTCGCTCTGTTCTCCTCTGTGCTCCACCACCCGAGCGCGGATCGTTTCATTCTCGGCTAGCTTCGTTATCGCTTCGTGTTAGCTCCATCTCGCTCGCACCGCTGGCACAAGTTTGGTCGAGGGGGCGTAGCGGGGGAGGGGCGGCGACGGCAACGTCAGGCGCAAATGTAAATAAAAGCGAATCACATGACTTGCTAATCGGCGGTCGCGGCCTGCTCTCGTGATTATTATGTCATACACATTTGTTGTTGGCGCGGCGCATTGTTTTTGTTGCCTCCGCCGCCGCTCCTCCGCCTCTTCTGCGTTCCACGCTTAATTCATTTCATTATTATTTATTACTACTATTTATTCATGCTGCTGCATACGCTTTACAATGTTTATTTTTGACACTTTCCGCACTTTGTGCGTGGGTTCTGATTGTGCTTGTTGTTGTTGCTTGGGGGATCTATGGGATGTGGTTGTGATTGCGGGGAATTAACCAGAGGGATGCTCAGTTAACAGTTAACTGGTGGACACACCCACGTCCGGTTTTCTAGTAACTTGTAAACTGGCGATTTACCGCTACGCACGCAGGGTAAATTAAATTGAAATCAGCTCGTTAACCGTTAGTAATTTGATAGAATTAAAGGAATTAAAATTAGAAAACCATATGATTAGAAATAAGAACAAACATTTATAAATGTAACCGATCTGGTGTATTTTACACTTTGCAATTTTATAGTTGAACAAATTCAGACTGGTATCTGTTGGTAAAATCCCCAATTTGATCAGAATCTTAAACGAAAACAAATCAAAATTGGCTTCTAAATGCTTTTTGGTAAGACTAGTACCTTTCCCAAGCACCCTTGGGAATTGGCCCCTTTTCAATTTTTCCTTTTATGATGATAATAAAAAGATTCCATTTCAAGTTTGTACTTTATATTGGCAATCAAAGGAATGCTAATCGAGAAAGTTTTATCAATAATCATATCAAAATATGATAAGAACCACTTCATTATCATATTCAGAAAACATTGAACCGAGTTTTGTTTTTGGAAATGTCACGGTGATACACCACCCACCTTTGATGCGAAATAAAGTACCGTAAATTGATGACAAACTTTTGGAGAAATTATTTCACCGGTCCTATAAAATTATTATGATCGTTTTCCCCTATTTTTTCGATCCGTAATCTGAGGGCCTCCGCCTCCGCTGGGCGGTGGTTAATTCGATTAGCGCCTCGTCCACGCTGTCAATCGGAGTCCTTATCGGTCAGACGCCGAGCGGGCATTTAAAATATATATAGCGTAATGGTGAAATTGTCAGATTCAAGTGTGTATTGGCCAATATTCGGGGCTGTATACACATTTATGGCCGCGCTTGTCGCCAACATTCGCCATCACGTGATAGAAACTTTTCACTTCGCTAATTAACAGCCGCGAGCTTTCGGGGTTTTTGCACTTTGCCCATAAACACAGCACAACTTTACACACGTTCGCGCCTGGAGAATAACAATAATAATAGTACTATGTATAAAAAAAAACCTGTAATGTGTGGACAGCTGGTGAGTCTAACTCCCCCGCAAAATGCCCCCGCCCCCCACGGAAGACCCCATTTATGACGCTATCTTTGCGCTAGGTCAGGTTTCTCGGATTCGCTGTAAACTAAACAAACGTTTACACTAATAGCAGTTAAAAACTATCCACTCTAGTCCACACCACTCCGCCCAAATAATTTATTTGTTTGTTTGCTTAATTTAGTCGGGTGGTGGCAATATATATTATGCCAGCACGCTTGGGTAAATTTCCACGACAGAATCTGAACCTCGCTTATCGTTCATATTTCCCATTTCGCTTCATTTAAAAATAACATACTTTCGGTCTCTGATAGCCGCAGAGCTAAGAATAATAGCTGGCAAAAAAGTGGTCTACAATTAAAGTAATGGTGAAATTCTGACTGTCAAGGTCTGAACCTGATTTAGAATTTGCTCGTTTTTATTGTTTTTATTATCCTGATAAACATTAATGTTAAAGGAATGTAAGCAAAAAAAAAAAAATCTTATAATTCCCAAGTTCTTTTTTGGGAAAGCCCAAAGTCAGTTTTTAAGAATAAAAAGGTCTCAAATAATAAGAATAATATTTAATAGTAAAATAGGCGTACACTGGTGAAATGCTAGAAAAAAAAAGTCTGGACACCTGAAGTGAATCAACCCGTGTTGGCAGTGAATCACTATTTTTTTTTTCCAGCACCCAGCTTTCCAGTCCCATCATTGCGTCGTGACCAAGTTTAGACATTTGCTAGCCAGCTGGTCACATGACAGTTTTTTGTTTAATTTCGCCTCGATATATGCATGATAAAAACGCAAAATGGTCGAAAAAATAAAGTAGAAAAGCAGCCGAAAACCAGCCGTCGTCTGGCATCATGTGCCTTTGAAGGCGCGCATTCCTTAACCCAATTCGCAAGTCATTCGCATTCGCAATCGCCATTGCGTTTGCGTTCGACCGACATCCACCACATATGGCGTCCAAAAATACATAAAGCCGTTATTAGCGTGCAGGTATTAATTCCCGATAAGTTCGGGGATTTCAGGCTCTATACAAACTGTGATTTCATACACCCCACGGACTGCGACTCGTTGTCGATCGTTGGACTTTCACATGGATCCCATCCCGCAGATACGCGCAAATCAAGGGAATTAGCACCTTTTGTGGAAAACTTTGGGCCAACAATACTCTCATTATGATCCGGGGACCCGGGCTTCAGGCACGTGTGAAACACAATAAAATATCCGTCCGATTGCCGATCAAACAAAGCCACACATATCAATCTTCCTCGCAAAACGGGGGAAAACAGCAACAACCAAACCAATCTGAATCAAACTGTCTGAATGAACCATTATGGATGATTTCACTTAGAGCCTTTGCGCCGGCTTAGTTCCACACACCGAAATGAGTCGTAAATTGGGAGCGAATGAGAATTCATTAATAGTTTTTGATAACTGCCCGCCAATTGAATGGCCAAACACGGCCAGACATCAATCAAAGTGGCGCTGGCTCGTCCAGGTGTGAACTTATTACATGGGCCGTAACGTTACGTTGATGCGAGCGAGCGCGGTAATAGAGTAATATAGTAATAGACCAGGTGCCAGCGTGTCTGGCTGTGGGCCATATGTCAAAAGAGTTTCTAGTGGTGCCCCAACACAGCTCCGACGTTCCCATTCCTGTGGCCATCCCCGCGAGGGCCTCGTGCCACCATAATCATCAGTGCAATTAAATATGTACGCTTTTGACTGCGGAGAAGTCGACACACAAACCTTAGTTATGTGCAAACAGAAATCAGCACATTTAAATGGCAGCGTGGAAAGGGGAGCGGCAGAGGCAGTAGTCGCGATGTGGTGGTGATGTGGTGCTTCATGTGCGAAGTCGCGTGGTCTGCCAAGTCATATGAGTAGTGAATCGTCGGCGACGACGACGCGTATCCAGTTTTTGTTGTTGCCTCGGGACCCGTTCCGATAGCTGATGCACTCGGAGAAACAAACGCTTAAGTAAATACCATCTGTAAATAAATAAGCAGGTTGATATCAGTTTACACGAGTGTGACTTTTAATAATTGCTGTATTGTTTAATTGATAGTTATAGAGGTATTGAATCTGACTTTTACAATAGTTTTTTCTGCGCATTTCTTTAAATGAAACGAGTGCTAACAAAAACACAATGTATTTTCTTGGTTAGCATATTCCTGGAGACTGGCACAAATTAAACATATTGAATTAATGTTAATTAAATTATCAATAATAACAAATATAAAACAATATATTAAAAAATGCCTTCAAGGCTAAAAGCAACTTGATAAAAGGTCAGGGCTAATAATATTTTTGTTCTTTTCAATTGTATTACTAAAACTTATCAACACTTCACACCTTAAATTAAGGAAATATGATTGTCTCAAAATGTCATTATAATTCTCAAGTCCTTTTTAGTTGGAAGTGTAAAGTCGAAATTCATATTATATTATTATATTGATATTGTTAAATTGGTTCACTATACATAAAATTATATAAATATAGAAATATTTCAATATTTTCAACCAGTTTCTTTGTTCTTTTGTGATTCACTCGGTTTATCTGCAAGTGTAGGCGCCTAGCACTTCTCTGTCTGCGGCCTGGCCCTGTTGTCACCCATTATCAGTTGACAAAACGCTTTTGTTTTTCACTGCCTGCCGCCTTATACTCTCGTATCAATAAGCAAGGCAAACACAATAAGCGCCCCGAAGTGCCTAAGCCGTGAGCTCCATTAACGGAAGCTCAACGAGACACCTTATGGGTGAACCCATTGGGGGAGCCATTCCCGAATAGTTGCCAATGGCCCATGCATACGGCTCTATTTAAATTAATTTTACGACCCACGAACACTATTTGCCATTGCCTTAGGCCTAATCCAAATGCTCATCGAATCGCTGGGGCTCGAAAATGGCCATTATAAGAATGAACAAAACACCTGGGATTACACTCGGCTGTTACTTCATGGAAATATTATGCGAGCTGGGCAAATAAAAATAATGAATAATGATACTGAATGTATTTCTTTTTATGACTGTTTCGTGGAAGTCCAACTGTTGAGTCGTACAAGTCCAAAGCCAGATAGCCTTCAAGATAATTTAGTGTAAGCTCCATATTTAATGATCTTTTTTATTTATAGTTGCTGAACTTTATACGCTTAGGTTATGGTGAAGATAAAAGTCAACAAGGCATTACTAGCAATATATTTTTGATTTTATTATCCTTCTGTGTAACACAATAGAGAGCAAAGAAATTAAGTTTGGCAAAACCCCTTTAAATCAAATTTATATGCTTTCATTTAAATCATTATATTATTGGTTATAAATTACTTATCGTATATTTTATATTGTAATTCCTTGTCCAAATTAGTGATAATGTATTTATTACCTGAAAAAATTATGTGAATTACTGCGTCATAATATGATTTTGTGCGAAATTTACTGCCGTCTGATGTTTTCAAGCCGTAAATGTTCAAGGAACTTGGTTTTGCCTTATCAGCAAGGCCTGCTCTTGGTTTTCCATGATCGTTTTTCTTTATGTAAATATTTCCATTATTCTCGGATTACCGTTTTTGCTGAATGAAACATTATAATTGATTACGGAGTTCTTGAGACGTTTTCCTTCTGCTATTTTATTACCATATTTCATTGACAAAAGACGGAAGTTTCAGCTTGTTTTCATAGAATGGTGCGATCACTGGATATCGTCATCATTCTGTGTGAGTCTTGGCTGTTGACATTTGGGCCATGATCTCACCTGAGTGGGTTGGCTTATATTCCCGGGGCTGCCCAATTGAGTCACGTTGTGTTTGCGCGGGTGCCGCAAGTACACATTAGTTAGCACTTGTTGAGTGTACCTTATGGCCAGTTCCACAGGTGGGAAAATACTTTTAAATTTTAAGAAAACTCTAGAAATTAGAATTAATAATTATAATTATTATAAATAATTATAATTAATTATAATTATAATTAATTATAAGCGTTTAGAAAAGTGATTTTTTTTAAATTGTATTTTTCTTTAATCATCTGATATTTCTCTGAAGCTGACCATATATGTAGATATTTCTTTTTACCTGGGAACTTTCATTGATTGATTGCGCCCGCAAGTGCTCACCTCAACACCCATCCCGGCCCCTTTTCCGGGTCTGTTTGCATTGGTCTCAAGTGACAATGAAAATCACTCGATATTTTTGTCGTCATTTGCTCATTAGTATTGTGAGCGACGACGACAACGACTCTTGTTTGTATTTATTTTTTGTTATTTTTGTTTGCCAGACTGATAAATTCCTTATGTTGTGCCTGTACGCTCTCCAAAATAAGTGGGAAAAAGGGGGTTTGTGGGTGGTAATGGCGGCATTGCCAATTTGCTTTGAACTTGACATTCGATTTTCGCAAAAAGGACGGGGTGAAGGTCGTCCGATTGCTTTTATTTTGTTTCATTTTTATTTTATTTTTATATTCATTCCGAGACTTGAGTACAGAGAGAGACATGTGTTTACTGGATTTATTTGTGTGTGCATAACTGCTTATAATGGGCCCAATGATAATGATAGTCAATTTGCTGGGCGCAGCTCCCGCTGCCGCCGTCGTTGTCGTCGCAGTCGTTATATATAGGCATCCGTGTATATATGGTTATATCCATTGTCGCAGCCCAACAACGCCAACGTCTCCAGCGTTTCCATCGCCATCATCGTTGTTGGACGGTCGGTTGGTTGGTTGGGTCATGTGACTTGTTGTATGGATGGAGCAACTGGTTGTTGTTTCGCTTTGCTTTTGCTTTTCTGTTGCTTTTTCTGCCGCCGCTGCTGCCGCTTTTGCCTTGCCTTTGCCTGGCTTTTGTTGGCTTTGTTGTCGTCGCTTTGGAAATCTGTGTTTATTTGCCACGCTCTCTTTCACTCACTCACCCGCGAATACAAAAATACAGAAAGCACTGGGGAAAACAGTGCCTTCCAAAGACGGGAATTCATTTCATTCTTGAAGGCCTTGGAGAAAAACCTTCTGCCACATAGTTTAAAGTTCAAGATTTAGAATTTCCTAAAACTTTGCAATGCATGTTTAGTTACCCTATTCTTATGAGGCTTAAAGTTTAAGCTTTAGATTCTATTGTATCATCTTGAAGGCTTCTTTTATTGAAGACAATTAAATCATAGATAGTTCATACCTTGAATTAAGCTATTTTTAATGGCATTTTTATGATTTTCAAACTGGTATTTACCTCCAACTTCAAGCTAAAGTTCAAGTTGAGTTACCCAACCACTTCTGGCCCAAGGCATATAAACAAAGTTCAAAATCGGAAACTTAGTTTTGAAGTATTTGTATTGTAATTTAAAATGTTTTCATATTTTTTCATTTTTAAAGTTCACTGTTTTGATCTTATTCTAAATGATCTGTGTGTGGTAAATCAACTTTACCATTTTTTTTAAACCTTAAATAACCATAAATCGTTTTGAAAAATGAGATGGTGGTTCCAGAACTTATTATAATTCTATACAAATAACTTTTTAAAGGCTTAGGGTTTTAGATTTAATACTTTTTGGGGTTTTTTGCAGTGTAGAGATAGCAAAAGGGGTGGGAGATACGCTCTGTAAAGTCATTAACAGATGCTGATTTGATTACAATTGTGCGCCTTCAACGCGTCGTGTTTGTTTGTGGAACTGTCTGGGCATATCGATACAGAGTGACTTCCCCATATCAATCAGTGGCGCGGAGTGGCGGAGTATCCGAGGGCTAATCAAAACATAATCCAGGCAAAGCCCGATAACGCCCGTCACCCACTCGAGTGGCCCTCGGCCGCACATCCCCGCCTATAAATACACCTGACCGAATCAATCAAAATATAGTGCAAAGCCGCGGCGAAAGAGAGCTCTGTGGGATCGGGGCGAGTGAGTGCCTCCTCTGCTCATTATGTATGCATGTATACGTATTTATTTGCTCAATATTGTTTGGCTGTGGCTCGCTTTTGTTTTGCTTGCGTAGCTGAAAAAGCATGTGATCCCGGCGAGTGCCCCGTCCGCTCCACCCGTCCCAGGGAAATAATAAAAATAAAAGCCGAAAGCAAAAAAAAAATAGTAGAATAAACAACGCTGCCGATATTCCGCTGACTGCCTGCTCTTCGAGCGATAAGTCAACTTAGCAGCCGTCCGATAATTGTTTTCGCGCAGATCTCTCCCCTCTGTATGCCCACCGACTTGGCCAGGTCAGCAGCCAAGAACGTCGTGTGTGCCTTCTGACTTTTAGCCCCATATGCTCACGTAGTCATTCCCCCCCATCGGCGATCAGGGCTGCTGACAAAGTCCATTTAGCCGGCAGGCGTATGGCTGCACTCTACCGCGAAAAGCAACAAGTACTTTGGTTTCTGCACTGCTAAGCTAAAATTGAGCATGACGAAAGCGTACAAAAAATGGGTTTCATTTATTTTTACAAGTTAAATTATTTACAATATTTAATTATTACAATTAGTGTTAGCCAAAATAAACTAATTTAATTTATTTTAAAGTTCTGAAGATCTCCGAAAAAAATTCAAAAGTATATTTTATTTTTTAAAACTTAAAAGTCATTAAGCCATAAGTTATTTAGTTTATAAAGGCAATCCTAACATTAGGGCATCCAGAGATCAGAACCACTTGGGAATTTTAAGGACAAGCTGCAATTAATATTCAATAAATTAGATACATTTTTGGTTATTAATATGTTCATTGATGTATACAGTATTTTATGCACCAAAATTTAAATTTTTCAGTAAAATTGAAACCAAATGCGAATCAAACTCCGGGTTTTCTACAAACAAATTAAAAACTGTAAATAAAAAATTAAAACCTGGAAATCACCTGTTAAATTGGCTCCCCCAGGGCATTTAACCTTCGGCACAAATCAAAAACCATCTGAAGAACCTCTTGAGTGTTGGTATTCAATTTTGGCCATATGTCTTTCAACTAATCCATCAAACAATCATTCATCGTTGTCTTTTGACTTTTGCCCAAGATATTTCTTCCTTTCTCTTTCTATGTTTATTTGTGTTTGTGTTTTTTTCTTTTTCTTTCTTTTTTGTTAATTTTTAAACAACATATTAACACATCAGTCTGTGACAAGCAACAAATGGTGGCCACATGATGCTCGTCCGACATCGCCTCGGGTTCGTGTTCGGGTTCGGTTCGTTTATGCTCGGTTTTGGGTTCACAGCTGGACGGGATGGCTGGGTTGGATGGGATCGGATCGATTCGGATCCGACGAATCATGTGAGCGGCGCTCCAAATTGGATGCCCCATGTCGCGGCCCCGAAGTCGCCTCGTTTAGGATCGCTGCTCGTATTATCTGCATGGGTCTTTCAGCGTACTACCTCGTACTACACATACGACGAGCCCATATCGATTGGCCCGCCTGGCTGGCCAGGCCTTATTATAATGCATATACCGAGTGAGCCAGCTCGTCGTCGTCGTTCGCCGTTCGTCTCGCTCTGGCGCTGTTGCCTCACGGGACCTGGGTATTCCGTACCCTGTCCCCCCCTTCCAGTGCTCGAGCTCCCGAGTTACCGAGCTCCGAGTTCCCCCAGTTCCCAGTGCGATCGCGAACGCCTTGAACTTCATTTGCTGACTAGCATCGCGGCCATAAAGATATCGACGCGTCGTTGTTCGTCCGTGCTAATCGGGGGCCCAACGGTAAATGTTACAGTTCAAACTTCTCTAACTCGAGCTAGGGAAATAGAAAATATCAAATTAAACAAAATAAAATAAATTTAAATTGCAAGAAAACTTAATTTAAATAATACATGTGTATTTTAGGGCTGCCTTAACTCTAAAATGGAAAAATATGAGTGTTGAAATAAAACTTAAAACAGCTGCCATTTTATATAATCGAACAATGACGAATTTTCAGTTAAGTATAAATAAAATACATAATAAATTTAATTTAAACAGCAACAAATAATAATAATAAATAAGCAAATTACATTTTAGATACAAATTTACTACACAAAATCAGCAAATGAAAAAGAAAATTTTAAATTAAATGTAATTGATATTTATTGAAAAATCAAAACCAATTTTTGCAACTCTTAAATTGAAGTTAAAGTATAATAATAGAATTTTAAATATATCTAATTTATATTTATATAAAAAAACAACTAATAATTTCGTTCGTTTGGCAAAATAATATTATTCACAGACACACATCTCTACCCTGTTTACTGTTTGTGTAAAATATATATAATATAATGAGCGGTACTAATTCTACTAATCAATTATAGTAGTCGTTATGACTTATTTGTTAGTAAATAATGAAATTGTTTACCTTTTTATTGGCAAGCGTGCGTATAAACTATGTGAATTAGGCTTTAAATTGGTGATTCAGTTATGACTTTTCAGAATTTAGCAGCTTTACAAATAAATTGTGAAATGTAATTACAAAGGAAACCCTATTAAATTTTGTTGTGAAACGTTTTATTTTGAATATCCCATTTAATATTTTAGCTCAACAATAAATACAAATAAACTTGAAATTAAAAATATTTCAGTTTTATTTTATTTTTGTTAGACTGTTTTTA
This sequence comes from Drosophila leontia, assembly GCA_008042735.1. Classification (NCBI taxonomy): domain Eukaryota; kingdom Metazoa; phylum Arthropoda; class Insecta; order Diptera; family Drosophilidae; genus Drosophila; species Drosophila leontia. The sequence continues at coordinate 37,852 of VNKB01000373.1, forward strand.
ATAATCTAATAATTATTAAATAACAATTGTAATTGAGAACTCGTTTGTATTATTTGTAACAAAAGGCAGTCTAGTAATTTTTCTTTTTCTATTTTTCCAAAAAACCCTTTCGAGTTCCGAAAATATAAATTTGTAGTGATTTTTATTTGGTTCCTACTTGTTTCCAGTTACAGAAATTTTTAAGTTGAGCAAGGTCGAGTTAGAGAAGTGCAACCGTGCCGCATTACCTTCCAAACAGACAGTTGGCGCTATCGCGAGGCTGGAGGTGGAATTACCCTTTGTCGCCGCATGCATACGCCGCCCTTTAAATACAAGTAAGCACGGTCCATAAATCTGACCTGATCCGCGAAGAGCCGGACATTGGTCAACTCGGTTAGAACAAACGAACCGCCGACGCCGTCGGTCAAGTCTGGCCTTATAGTGGATATTATATGTATTATTTCGGACCAGAACTCGTGACCAGCCCCAAAAACCGAAAAGCACCGCCACTATAATCTCTGTGCGTGCGGTGTTGTTCGGGGTCCCCCTTCTTATCGCTGGGCTGTAAAATATTTATTAAGCTCTAAAACTAGTTGGCCCACTCCCCCTACCAGTTAACCCCGCCCCCAGGTACCGCCAATGACTATCATCAGTTTGGGTTAATTGTTAATTATAGCGCTAATTTCACGAGAGCGCCTTTTCAAAGTTAGCGCTACTTAGACAAGCCGTTTATAAACGCACTAAAAATAAATTAGCTCAAATCTGTTTCACGAGCGCTGCCAATGGGCAATCTCGGGGGTAAAGTGGATTTCGGAGTGGATATGGGTGTAGGGAAGGAGAAACTTTAACAGGAACTAGTTATAAAATGATGATGTACTGGAGTTTAAGTGTTACTTTGGGAAACACTACTACTAAGGTATCGAACCTAAATTGTCATAAGAATAGGGGTTTTGTTTCACTCAAAGATCGTCTCTTAGTTAATAAAGGAATCGAAAGGATGCTTTTCATTAATATCTCTTCCGAGCTAGGCCTGCAATGTACAAGCAAAACGACAACAACAGTTGCAAAAGAGTTCCTGAAGCCTCGTAAGGGGAAGACCAACTCATTTAAGTTTAAGCTCTGTACGAAATTGCATTAATTCTTTTCTCCATTTGCTAAGTATTCTATATTTAATGTCGTTGCAAAATACCTATTCACACACCCTAAGTAATTCCATGGAAATCCGTTTATAATATACGAAAGCAATGGTGTATGTACCTCACTTCTAATGTATATGTCTACTTTGGATCACCCAATTATAGAACCGACGAAAATAAATTGCCTTAATTTAACATTCGCGTTCGCCAGCCGTCATGTGACTAGTGACACCTTCACTCTTCGCATTTCGTCGAGTTCAAAGGTCAGCCGCTAGTACATTTCAGCGGCCTTATCTTTTAGTTTCTGAATGTAAAAGATTTCACGACAAACACTATTCAAACGGAGGGGGGCAGCGCATGAGTAATCGTCACGTGCCAACCGCCTAGGGTCGCTATATATAGAGCATAGCATTTGCCATTTTATCGGCGACAATGAACAGAATCGAGAATAAGAGCGCTGTTCGAGATGTGCGCATTATAATGGACCTCATCTGTCTGGTCTGGCCTGCTGTGGGGAAAATGTATGTGGCGAGGGTGGCACTTTAATGACCTTCGAGCGGGACTCTGATATTTCGATTTGAAGGTGTGGCAAGGCAAAATAAGAGGGGGAATTATGATTATTATATCCGGCAGAACATGTGATGTCCAATTCTACAAATTTGGGTCAGACTTTAACGTGAAATTACCTTAGAGTTTAACCTTTAAACTTTTCCAAATATAGACACACAATATTTATTGCCTTTCCATAAAGATAAATATATCTCTAAAACTATAAAGATAAATATCCTATTTATGACTCATTTATTACCCTTTCATAAAGACCAAAAATTAACTTTTACCTCAACTTTTCCCCATTTGTTACAGTCGTTTCCCCTTCGAGGGCAGCCAGGTGCGAGTTTTGCTCTACAAAGAGGATGACAGTCGGCGCCTGCTCTTTGACTCAAATGCCCTGCAGAAGGTGACCCACAGGGACTCATCGGCCACCTCAGCATCGGCAGCATCCTCATCATCATCCACGACAAGTGGCGGTGGAAAGTTCCTTAAAAATGAAAAGTACACGTCGCTGCAGCAGAATGGCAAGATTCAGGCCAAGGCACATTCCACCAACGGCAGCAACTTCATCGAGGTGTGCGCGGAGTATGGCTACAAGGTGAGTCATCCCTCGTCTCTAATCAATTTGTTCCCCCACCGGGGTAACTGTGGATAAATAAGTTAAACCTTGCCATGTGTTTTTCCAGCACAATCGACCCTCTGGAGCGGACATCACACCGCTGGGCGAGATGGTGTTTGGCTCCCTGCCCATGTCCTTTTGCGGAACAGCCCTCAAGGTACACTGGCTGCCGGAGCCGGCTAGGATACTGTGCTCTCAGGTTTACCTGACGCCCACCAGCAGTGGCTCGGGGGGTTCCGGCCACTCGCCCTACTCCACGCTCTCCATGAACAGCCTGGCGACGCCGCGCAGTTCGATATGCAGCGAGCTCGGCTCCATGGATGGCCTCTCGATGAACTCGTTCTCGATGCCGTTCAGCGTGAGTGTGGGCCGTCAGATGAGCTTGACGCCACCGCTAGATGTACCCGCAGCGCCGGCGGACCAGCAATCGCTATCGATTCACTCGATGGACTCGAGTGGACCGCGCTACTCCTCCACATACAGCACGGCCACAGACTCTGGCTACTCGGCCAGCGGAAGTGGCAGCGGAGCTGGCGGGGATCAGTGGTCCTATCAGTACTCGTCCACGCGCAGCAGCCTGGGCAGTGTGCTCTCCGATCAGTCGGATGCGATGAGAAAGCTCAGCGTTGACTCGGCCTGCTACTCGGGCTCCTCGCCTTACCTGGACGGATTTGCCAGCGATGGCTGCCTGCAGCGACGAATCTCGCGCAATTTGCGCACCTCCTTTGAGAACGAGCATTCCAAGAACGATTTTATCGGCTTCCTTAGCGACAACTATGCGATGGCTTCAGGCGGAGGTGGTGGTGCTGGAGGAGCTGGAGGAGGCAATGGCAGCGGCGGCAGCGAGGGCGGTGGCATGGCTCCGCCACAGTACAGGCGCGCCAGCTACAGTGCGAACGAGTCGCGTAGCAATCCGGAAATTGGCCGGCGACAGGCCAACCTGCGTCGCAGGGCCAAGCTGGGATTGGCCGTATGCATCTCGATGAGCGAGTCCTTCGAGGAGGAGATGGAGCTCTTCTGCAGCGAGCACATTGCCCTGCTGGAGTCCATGCTCAGCCGACTGAGGGCCAGCACCGAGCATGCGTACATCAATCACAAGAACTTTCTGCAAATCATGTTCCAGGCGTGGCAGGACACGCAACAGTGGTTCAGCGATCTCTTCACCGCTCCGCGCATCAAGACGCCCGTCTGGCTGAGCATCACCACCAGCGGCAGCAAGTACTCCAAGACTGTGGCCGAGAGGTTCATCAAGGAGCTGTGCGACCTGCTCTCTTTTGCCGACACCAAGGATTCCAATTTGTAAGTTGAATTTCCCAAAGAGGAGGAAGATTATTAACATTATTCCTTCTTCTTGCTTGCAGCTTCATCAGCACCATGCTGACGGGGATTCTCACCCATCATCTGGGCTGGGTGGCCACCGTTTCCGCCTTCAATAGCGCCGGCTCCAGGCGATCGGAGTCCTCCGCCTCGGCGGCTGCCATCGAGCAGCGGGCCAAGCTCCTCCAGGTGGCCCAGAAGCATCCGTACAACGCTCTGTGGGCCCAACTGGGCGACTTGTATGGCGCCATCGGCATGCCCCCAAAGCTGGCGCGCACCATTGTTTGCGGAGCGGAGAAGCTCTGGGTGGAGAAGCTGCTCAACGTGCTCACCTACTTCATACGCTGCAGCGAGGTGCGTCGAGCGGCCAAGCGAGAGGACTTCAACAAGCAACTCATCAACGATCTGGTTGTGGCGCAAGGCCAGAGCCAAAGTCAGACCGGTGCCGGTCAGGAGCGGCACAAGAGTCCGCCGACGCAGATGCGGGGACTGAGCAGGACGGCCACCTGCAAGCAGAATCTGAATGCCATTGCCGATGATGCGGACGACGAGGATGGCGAACTGAATGGCTACGGCGAGGATGATGACAGCGATTTGAATCGCGATGGGATGGATCCGGGATCCATAAATGCCAGGGATGGCATGCAGACGCTGAAGAAGAACGAGATTCCCACAGTGCTGGCCTTCCGGGACTCACATTTTGTGCAGCAGGAGCTGCGAATTGGCAACTACCTGATGGACACGGGCATCGACAAGAAGACGCTGCTGGCCCGCCAGGCGCAGCAGTATTTTCGCACTGGCAAGGACGGCCGGATCCGTTTGACAGTGACCACGCCGGACAACGTGGAGCTGTGCATGGAGGAGGAACAGTCGAGCGGCACCACTGGCTCTGTGGGCACAGGCTCCGTCGATGACGGGGCCATCGAGGCCATCGAGTTTATCGAGGACAACAACGTGGAGGCGCCGCCAAAGAAGAACTTCTTCTGGAACATGGTGCCGGTGGCAGGTGTTAAAGAGGGACTCAGTCTCAGTGATCTGGCCAAGCTGCAGCAGGGCATCCGGATCATCAATCGTAAGCTGGAGCGCCGCTGCAGCAGCTATTCCGTAGAGGGTGACCAGCCGCCGATCAAGGCTGGTGGCGGATCCACTGACTTTGAGCCACTGAGCCACGAGAGAAGGGCCTCGCATCTGTCCCTTTCGGATCTCATCACCCAGAACAGCATGGGCAAAAGCGATCGCATGACCTGGGGCATCGAGCCCATCAAGGAGAACGTAAGTCTGGAGGAGCAGATCCACTTTGACCACTGCCACAAGCTGATCGAGCGTGAGCATGGCATTTGCCGGCAAACCTCTGCCGTGGACAATGGCAATGGCGTTGTCTTTGTCCTCGGCGACAACGAGCCGCTGGTCAATCTGAAGAAGAGCAGCGAAGATCTCAGTGGGGACCACGACACCAAACCCGGCCTGATGCTCTGTGCCCAGCATCAGCGCACCCACGACAGGAGCAAGCACTCCGGAATGAAGTTCAACTTTGAGCAGTATCCGCAGATTGCCACCAACTACATGAAGAGCAAGAATCTGGTGATGTCCAACTACGATTTGCTCATGGACAAGGCCACCAAGCTGGAGGCCAGCGAGGCGGCGGCTGCCCTCAAGGGCAGTGACAGCACGGCCACCTTGGCGGCCAGTAGCAGCTCCACAGCCGCTCCGCCGACGCCTGTAACTCCCACGGCCACCACCACCACCACCACCAGCACGGATCGCTGTGTGGTCTGCAGCAGTGGCGGTGGCGGGCTCAGTTCCTCGGCCACCTGGAACCAGACACCATCCAATGCCACCGAGCTGGAGTTTGAAACGGACGAGGTGCACTGTTACAATCAGAATGTGACCAGCTCCAAGGTCCTGCAGTCGGTGAACTCGGCGGCCTCCATCGACACCCTCAAGTCGGCCGAGCCACTGATACCGACGACACCGCAGACCACGTACATGCGTAAGCAGCAGCCCAAGCGGGTGCCCTCCGGGCGCAGCTCAGTGTCCTCGGTGGCCGCCAAGTGTGCGGCGGTTAATGTCACCCAGCAGCTGCTAAAGTTGCCCGTTCCGGGTGTGAAGGAGTTGCCGCAGGACGACGACTCGCCGGGGGAACAACTGCGAGCCGGCTTCATTCCCTCGCTGCTACTGAGCGTCAGTGATCACTATGTCTCCGACATGGTACTCCAGGTGGGTGTCCTTGCAATCCTTTAACCAAACTATTATAATTGATAATCCTTATTTTCCAGGGCACTTGTGCTCCGCCCAATAAATGGGAAATGCATCTGCGCGAGGATCTGGCCTTGGCCGCGCGCTCTGCCTCGCTCATCTCGCAGCCGGCGGAGAATATAGCCATTGTGGCGGACATGGACAAGTGGGATGTGCGGCTTATATCGTCGCAAACGCAGCAATTTCCGTATGCCGGTGGCCAGAGCTCGCCGGTGGGAATGTCACAGCTGGTGTCCAGCATGCTGGAAACCGTGCAGGCCATGCATGCCGGCGGAATACCCGCCTATGAGGTAGATACCCTTTGATTTGAATCTTTTAGAGACTTTTCTAATAACTTCTTTAATTTCCTTTGCAGTGCCTGTCGTTTCTAGAGTCCAAGTTGCAGGAGATCTATCTGCAATCGGAGACCCTGGCCGCCTTCCTGCTGGAAACAGATCCCTGCCGGCTGAGCGATATCACCAATCCGCTGCAGTTATCCGAGAACGATGTGCCGCTGCTGCTGTCCATCGCCTACATACACACGCCCAAGATTAGTCGCAAGTGCGGCATCAGCTTCAGGTGACAGGTGACAGTCGCCGCCAGCTGAAGAACCCTTCAATCAGCCTCTGCTCTCATCAATCAAGGCATCATCCAAAAAGCGAAACATGCAAATACTCCAGCGAATTTTCATTTCACTGATTTTGTGATATATATATTTATAGACGTGAGTGAATCTAGCGCCTTAATGCAGGATACGTTAGTGAGCCATAGCTTAGCCTTAGTCCTCGAACCAGACCACTTCATTCATCGATTCATCGAAATTTACCACATCCACTCATCGCGCTCCCCCATGAAGAAGTATTGTAAATTATTTGGGTCAGATTGCGCTGGCGATGGCCGGCTTAGCAGCACTCGATGGGGCGCTGCTATCGGATCGATCGAACGCCAAAAACATATCTTGCCCCCTCCCCCCAATTTTGTAGTGCTTGATTTAGATTTAATAATTTATGACAGCCGTAATATAATCATAGAATTAATTGTATACATTTACAATATACTACCTAGGGATGGAGTGCAGCTACTAAAGTAAGTTAAAGAGCATTCGAGGAAGTACCTCGAGGATATGCAGACAAAATGTGTATATATTTTTGCAAAGAAGAATATAAACAAAAACTGAAAACATCAATTTGCGAGTGATGTGTTTTATTTATTGGGGTTAAATTCGGAATTGTTTGGTATTTAAAAATGGGATATACAAGTGGTAACGTTATTTTTAGCTATTATAATTTATTATTATTTTTGTAGGTCTGACTTATCGGACTTTTTCTCTCTATATATTTTACTAAAGCCTTGATTAGGATCGCAATTGGAGTGCAATTCAGACTTGCTCCTGTTTTCACTTTCGAAAAAGGGACATTAAATCTTTTTTACAGAGCTTTTTTCAGGTTCCACATTCGTATTAAAGCAATTTCTTTACTTTTCGATTTAGATACCCAAGCACAAATATTACTAATTTTTAAATACTATACAATCATTGCAAGGAAAAATTCAAAAGGAAAATGCAACAATGGAATTAAATTTACATCAACAAGTTAATTAAAATTACTAAAACTTTTAAAGTGTACAGGTTACCTTTTTAGATTCTCCAAATGAGAAAGTTATGTAAAATATATTTTACATTTTTTACCAGAAATGTACATCAACTATTTGGCATACTTTTGGGAGTCAGTGTCTACAAATGTCTATAAAGTGGATGATCAGCAGCAGTCTCGATCATTCTTTGTTACTCATAATCATACCGAACCAAGTCAAAAGTGATCGGAACTGAATGTTCGCTTCATTCATTCAATTTTGTTGATGCAAAGTTTTGCGTCACAAAAAATCCGAGTCAATGATCGGGTAAGTATGTATATTGATCTTGCTATCTAGTCGGTTGTATATCAATTGAAATATTATCTTTAACACATTAAAAAGTTATTATTTACAACCTTCAAGTGCATTTATAAGAGATACGAATTTGCCAGGGTATATAAGGCGGAACATTTTAACAGGAACCAAAACACATTAGGGAAGATGTTTAGAGTGTGGAGTCTACTTGTGGTCCTTCTGAGCCTGATTTATTTATCTAAAGCCAGTGAAGGTGAGTTCCCTAACTTAAATATAATAATTACTAAAATAATTTTCATCTATTAGAGTCCTATACACTTTTGAATGTATTACATAATGGCAACTCATTATATTATATTGACGAAAGGAGTGAGAATTGGTATGAGGCCCGTAGATTCTGCGAAAGCATAGGCTTCAACCTCATTTCGTTTGAGACAATAGAGGAATTCAACTGGATTAATCGGTATTTGGATGCTACGGGAGCGAATAATGGCTACTGGACATCTGGAACTGACTTTATACATCTTGGGCATCATGCATGGTTTCCAAATGGTATTTCCGTTCCATCGGAGCTTTGGGATGTCTCACAGCCAGACAATAAGAACGGACAGGAGCATTGCGACTTATTCAGATATATGGGTACCTATAAAATGAATGATGAGCCTTGTACAGTCAAGTCTTTTTTTATCTGTGAGCTTAACTTGACTACTTAAAAATTTTAATGAAAACAACTTTTGAATGAATAATAGAACATAAAAATACAACTTTCTATTTATTTCAGTATAAAATAAACTTTATTTCGCGCAGGAAATTATGCAATTTTCTTATTGTTGCCGAAGTTAGCTTTCTTTCTTGTAATTTTAAAATAATCAAGAAGTTTTTTAATATAAAAAATCAGATTTTATAATACAAAATAATATTTTTCTAAGTCAAGGAATCATTTCCGACCCCATAAACCATATATATTCTTGATCAGCATCAACAGGGGAATCTTTCTAGATATGTCAGGAAGAAATCGATTTTTTTTGCATTTTTGCAAAATTTTATAAGGGGTTACATCATTAAAATTTTTGATTTTGATAAAAAATTGAATTTTCAAAATTTTTAAATGAAGTATGCAGATTTATTAACTGTAGAAAATCTTGCACAGAACAGTTTTCCGATTTAAAATTAATGCTCTTTTGGCCGAGTTATGATATTT
>VNKB01000374.1:0-20686 GCA_008042735.1 Drosophila leontia
TAATAAATAAAAATATATATAAAAGTGGGACTGGAACCAAAGTGCATCCCAAGCCTTTTTGGTGATGAACACATACATTTCCCATGTTTGTGGCGGCGAAAAAAAAAAAAAAACAAATGATTTTTATTTTAATTTTAATTTATTCAGAAGAAATCGGGACTGCCGGCTATCGAACGGGAAACAGAGGAGACCGAAAAACCTGCCCAGCGGATAACTCTCAGGCCTCGGGTTACATTCTTTTGTTGGAAATTTATGGCTGGACCGCAGAGGGATGCCCAGATGGAGCCACCGGACGAAAAGGTGGAAGAAAAGCAGTGGAAAAAGGTGGAAACGGTGGAAAATGCCCGCGTGTTTAGCAGCGTTTAATGGCTCATTTCGAATTGATTTCTTTTCTGCTAGGACACTTGAAGAAATCAAGTTTTAATTTATCTAAATATTAACTAAAGAAATGGGTAAATATAAATTATAAATAAATCTTCCCTCTAAAAAGTTTATGAAATGCAGTACAAGTCTCATATTTTCGAGAATAACCCGAATTTTCGTGATGTTTTTGGCTAATTTTTAATTGCTATTTATATATCATCATTATTTTATCCGTCTCCCCATCCACACACTTTTCTCACAGTGCACATTAAGCAACACAGAAAGACACAACTTCCAGGATGGGGGAGTTCTTCTTGGATTTTCATTCGTAGCGCCATGGAGATTTGTGTGCCGACCACTTTTCGGGGGCTGGCTTTTAGTGGAAAAGCTGTAAAACTTGTTGAAATGCTTGTAAGCATCGTAAAAATGTGCACTGTGAAGAGTCTATTACAATGATGCCATCGCGCTGATAGCCCAAAACCCGAATCCCCTGAACCCCGAAACCAAAACCAAGTCGAAACCGCAACGGAGTCAGCCGATTTTATGGCATTGGAAAGGTGCACCCGACTCCGGAACCCGAATTGGTATACGAATTTAAGCCGCCTCATCATCATCATCTTGGCCAGTTGTCGAGGTGATGCGCGCATTTCCGCACTCGGCTGGAAAATTGTGTGTCGAGGTGGGCCATAAAAATGGCGAATGGCCGAGGCGCCGCCACATTGTTGCCACTTCTACACGACTCCTGCTTGGTTTTTGGATTTGATGTGGATAGGTGGGTGGTGCCTACTCCACCGGGAGCCCATAAATCCAAAGATTATTGAGTAGTTTTGGGATTTATTAGCCAGCAAATTTATGGAAAAATGTATGAGTTAAGTGATTTTCTTTATTTTTTTTTATGTAATTAGCCTTTAAATGCTGTTCGTTTGGTTACTTTTAGTTTAATAATGACTGTGGGCGAGTATGGTTTTTCATTTTTCATTGAAATAACCCTGGCGTAGTTGGCATTAAAATTTAATTGAAGAAATTGGTGGGTTTGTCATATGGAAATTGTTTATAATTTTTTAATATTCCTTGGATTTGTTCTTTGTAAGTATTTTTATTTGATTTATAAGTTTAAAGAGCTTACTAATAAATATTATACAAAATATTTAAGAAAATAATTAACTTATCAAAGCCATTTATTAAAGCTCTAAAATTTAAAAAAAGGATTCCATTTAGCCCATCAATAAGCCCATTTTCAGCACTCTGACCTATGCTAATTCCACACATTAAGCCATCATCATTCCGTTTTTGGCACACTCTGGGCAAAAAGTTAATCTCTGAAAACCGCTTCGCTGGATACTTATTTCTTTTGTGGATCAATGACGCACTGATCATCTTTAAAGCCATCGCTTTAGTAGCGCTGCGTTATCAAAATTCATAAACGATTAAACATTTAAAAGCCCATAAGAGACAGAGAGATTTTCATAAAAAATCGATTTGACTTTGTTGCGCCGTGCCGCCATCGACTGAATTAATATTGAATAAATGTGTGGCTCTGAGCGTGTGTGTAGGCTCCAGCTCCATGCTGGATTTAGTTGGACAATGCGACACACAAAAGAATTTTTCAACGCTAAAGCCGCAGACAGTGAATTAATATCTGGGGAGATGACAACGGCGGCGTTGAGCGGGAAAAATTAAAAGCGCAAGCCCAAACAGAGACAATTAATCAAAATTTCTAGGGTTATATATATTTCTCTATATGTTCGACGGCGCAGAGTGTGGCTCGATTTGACCGGGGTCGCTGTGATAACTCTATTATGCGGACATTTTAGTAGCGACTAGATACGGATTTACAAGCATTTAACATTTTTTCTTTTCACTGCACAGTGGTTAAAGCGGGTTAAACTGAGGCTGTAAAATAAGAAAGATGTGAAGTTAAGGGATTGATTTATTATAATAATTTAATTAAGATTTTTTAGGAATAGAATAAAATAGGGAAATTTCTTTTTGTATTTATATTTCTAATACATTGTTTTATTCTATTAAAAATATTTTTAATAAAAATTATCATATTAAAATATCGATAAATATCGATTTGAAAGATAATCATATTTCTGTTTTTTTTTTCAAGACTTTAAGATGTAAAAATTAAGTGGCCAGAATTCATAAATATTTCGATTCGGCTTCCTAAAGTTAGTTTCATTTTTCCTATTTTATTTTGTATTATTATCATTTTTCTGTCTACTTAAACCACTGTACACCGATGCCAAGGCGATTAGATGGCCCCCTTTTTTCGGGCTGCTGTGGTCATCCATTTGGATGTGGCAACTTGTCAACAGGTCGCCCCGAAATCGGATACCCCAAACACACACACACTGTCCCGAAATGAAAAAGGGAAATCGGTGGAGTTACCTTTTTATCTGGGCCTAGGAATCGAACATAAATTAACTTGTTACGCCGCAGCCTGGGAAAACAGAAAGCAGAAAGAAGTCCCCTGAAAGTAACTGCTACATATCTACAGATCTGCCGGATTGCATCTATTTGTCTTCGTATCTCCGTATCTATTTGGGCATTCAAACCACAAGCGGCTGGGCCGCGTTGGCAGGACGAACGGCGCTGTAATTACCGGATTAAGGACACGTGCCTGCAGCTTCCTTTTTGACTCGCTGCCCTCGCTGCACTTGGCTGTTCGTCCTTTGTGGAACTCACTGGCAACCTAAGCCGCGTGCGAGTCTCACTTGATTTAATCATAACTATATGTCCTCCGTCTTCAAAGCGGCGATTTGTATGCCGTTGTATTAAAAATCAATCAAACGAAATTAACAAGTTAACAATGGAAAATGACACAATAATGTGGGAAGCGCCCGGGGGCTATAGAGTCGATTCGGGGAGATGCACTGAAATTAGGGAGGTTTCAAAAGAGATTTAAATATTTTAGAAAATTAATATAGTTATTGTGGGATTGTATACACTAATTATATTTCTTGTTGACAAAATTCTAGCATTTTTTATAGGTAAATTAAACTTCTAAAATATTTTAAATGTTGTTTTCTTCTTACCATAATTTTCCCTAATCAAAATCTTTTATATTTTATTATTAAAGGATATACAAAACCATATATATTTTCTCTCTGTGCCTTTCCGGACTCAATCATTGAGCAATTATTATGTGTCCATCCCTGTGACACAAAAAGTCAACAAGAAGGGATCTTTGTAGGCAGGGAAATGAATTGTTATTGCTCGAGGGCTTTCGGCTCATTTGCTTTATTTCTCTCTAGTATTTCGCGTGGGATTCGCGATTCCAACAACACAGGATTCATTATCCTCCCCTCCCTGCTTAAGTTAAATCAAAATAAACAATACAATATTTCACGCATTTTTTTTTTTGGTAAAAGTTATAGCTCTCCCGAAATGCTGTAATTTTATGACGCCTTTGAATTTTTCCACTCAAACTACAGTTAAAATGCTTTAAAATAGATAAAACGTTAAAGCCAATAAACCTTATAATTTGTACGATAGAGATTTACCATCAAATGACTCTATTCTTTGGAATTTCATTTTTTAATTAGGCCTCCGACGAATGAAATAGTTTTTTAATTGATTTTCTATAAACAAGAATCTAGTTTGAGGGCATTACTAAAATATTTCGGTTTTCAGTGGATCCATTAAAATAAGAGCTTCCCGCAATTTAATGGCTCTTTAATGTGCTGCAGGTATAGTTTTTTTTGGTTTTTTATATACGGAACCACGATCTATGATCAGCTTGAGACGTATTCACAATTTAGGCGACCAAAAAAACATAAATAAATAATTTTTTGTTGTGTCCCAAGTCTGGCCATAAAACGCGACCAAAGTGTCAAGCTAGTTCCATTTAAGGCTTTATATAGCACGTTTCTCGTTAAATAAAATGTGATTAATGTTAAGGGGGTTTTTGGATAATAAGCGAGCTGTGTGGAGTGAAGAGGCTTTGTAATTTTTATATATTTTATATTCATGAAAAGAAAAGTCTTGCTAAATAACATTTAAGCTTGCCACTTTGTAACTAAGCAATCATCTAAACCCTTTTCATCTCTTTAATTTCACTTTATGCTGCACTTTTAAATTCAATTAATTACAGTCTCTCAATTCAATTGCTTTTGGTGTGGGATTTGGTGTTGCCGTTGCAGCTGCCATTGACTTTGGTTTTCTGTCCATGGCTCTGACTCTGTGTATATGTGTGTTTCACTTTGTGTTACGCCAAAAATGCGCCACAAAGCCAAACTCAAACGAGAGTTTTGCGAAAGCAGCAACAGCAAATGCAAGGTGCAATACACTTGGGAAGAAAGTGTATAATTTAAAGGTATTTCTAACAATAAAACTTTATAAAAAGACCAGCCAAAGTTTGTATACCCTTGCAGGTAACAATTAAAATATATCATAACTAAGCCAAAAATGCATTAATTTCGATTCGGAAAGCAGTTTTGTGTTAGTTTTCATTAATTTAAAAAAACTGCATACCAAATTTAAAATTTTAAGAAATCAAAATTTTTGGCCATTTTTGCTAATTTTAATGATGTAACCCCTTATCAAATTTCGCAAAAATGGCCAAATAGTCGATTTCTTCCTGACATATCTAGAAAGATTCGCATGTTAATGCTGATCAAGAATATATATGGTTTATGGGGTCGGAAATGATTCCTTGACTTAGATAAATATTATTTTGTATTATAAAATCGGATTTTTTATATTAAAAAACTTCTTGATTTTTTTAAAATTAAAAATATCATAACTCGGCCAAAAGAGCATTAATTTTAAATCGGAAAACTGTGCTGTGCAAGATTTTCTACAGTTAATAAATCTGCATACTTCATTTAAAAATGTTGAAAATTAAATTTTTTATCAGAATCAAAAATTTTAATGATGTAACCCCTTATAAAATTTTGCAAAAATGACAAAAAAATTTATTTCTTCCTGACATATCTAGAACGATTCCCCTGTTGATGCTGATCAAGAATATATATGGTTTATAGGGTCGGAAACGTCTCCTTCACTGCGTTGCAAACATCTGACTGAAATTATAATACTCTGCAACGGTATAAAAAATATCTCAAGAAAATTCATTAAATCTTTAGCTTTTCGAGGCAGCTAATAAAGCATTTAACTAATATTTTTTAATAACAAATTTCCTCCAAGTGCAGCTGATGGCTTCCTGCAAGTGCAACAACTGCAGCCATTGCACTTTGCATAACGGTCACTCTCTCTCTGCGGGCGAGTGTGCATGTGTGGGTGTGCATTGCGGTGTTCAGCCATTTTGTGAATGCATTTATCGCACACACACACGCTGAAGGCACACTTGCACCGCCTGTATCTGTATCTATATCTTTGTATCTGTGTTTGTATATCATTACTTATCAGATACTTATTATCAGCACACGATATCGTATATTTTGGCACACTCACACACACCGCACGGGGTGTGCGCAAGTGTGTGTGAGTGTGTTTGTTTGGTAAATATGCAAATGAGCCTGTTTGTTGCCACTACTGTTTGCCATTGCTGTCGTTGTTGTTGTTGTTTGGTGCTGTTGTGCCTTGATTATTGTTGTTGTTTCTGCCTCGAGAGTGTGTGTGTGTGTGTGTGTGTGGTGTCGGTGTTTTTGTAGTTGTTATATCGGGCATTGATGATGGTGCCGCCAAACGACAAACGACAAGCAGCAAACATTCGATTATGATACGAAATCGATATAATTTAAACGATGACCAAAAGCCTATACTTTAAATAAGGGGAAACTCCCGAATTTGTATGACATAGACCTTATTTTTTAAAAGTATTGAATATATTTATAAAGAAATATAAATGTTAAATATAATAATTAAATTTGAATTATAGTGTATGCCCAAAATAGTCTTAAAAACGTTTCTTTTTTATTGAAATATCAAAAACTAATTAATGTAGAGTGTAAGTTCAAATTTATTTTCATTTTAAATACTTTAAAAAATACATGCAGGATGCTCTTAGCATGCTTTTATGGTTTTATGTTAGCCTTTTAATTTTGTGGCACCATTCACAGAGTCGAGGGCAAACAGCGGCAATTGGCTTTCATGACAGGTCGCTTCCTCTTTTTTTCTGCTGGTGTTGCATCTGGGATGCCATTCATCATGATGATTTCCCCAGACCGCCCCCAAGTTCGTTTTATTTTTTTGCTCCAAGAACCAAGAGCCAAGGAGCCCAAAGAACAGTGAACATCGCGTGTCTGAAGCGTCGGCGCTCGTTTTAACGCCTTTTTAAGTTTAGCCGCCAAACAAGTGCAGTTCCCAACAAGAAAAGAAAGAAAAACAACACCAAAAATAACAACGGCAAACAAACAAACAACAACAACAATTGCAGATACACGAAAACTAATTACAGATTCTAATCGCGTCATACTCCGCCGTTCTGCACCTTTTCGTGTGCAGAAGCCATCAATATTGGGGATAGAAAAGGGGGGCACCTTAAGGGGGGTTATATATAGGGGTTTGTGAAGGAGGAAAACAGTTGGAAAAAATTAATATCCACCTTAAGAAATAATTTTTTATTAATTATAAATAATTTTATTTAATATTCAAGTGACTCTTTGGTTTCAATTAATTATTAAATATTTCCTCTTCTATGTATTTCAATATTTTTTTTATTTTTTTATTATTATTATTATTATTATTTTGATTTAATATTAAGTCTTAATTTTCCATGTGTACCTGAAACTTTTAGCATGCGGACACCTCAACATACATTTTTCACCTTTTTCCTGTTCGCTGTTTTGTGTACTTTTGCGTCTTTTTCAGCTTTTGTTAATATTTATTTGCCTTCCGTATGCTTTCTTTTTTTTCGAGGTCTCATTTTGTAGTTGTTGCTGTCGTCTTTCTAGGCATTTCTTTTGTTTTGTTGAGTAGTGCAACGGAAATGGTTGTAGACGCGGAAGTGAATTGTTAGGCGCCTTTACCTGCCGCCCCATTTTATACAATTTAAGCCAACTGAAGTGCGAATGATCAAAAGGGCTTTCAAGGTAGAGCCAACGGGAATAGAGAACTGGGATAAAGGTATTCTAAGGGGAACAGGTGGAGGATTAAGCTCGGGAAGGGATTATGATGGAGGTAAAAGTCATATCGAAGGAAAGAGATTAAAATTGTGAGGTAGCTTAAATGCAAATGAAACTGAAATAGCTCTGATATTATAAAATACTTTAAGATTTAAATAAAATTAATTAAGTTTTTATTAAAATATATTTTAAATACTTAAAAATATTTTTCTTTATTAAATTTCCTTTAGATTTAATGTAAATATTACTTATTTTATAAAAATAAAATACAAATTGGCAACATAACTCCTCGTAACTCCCAGATATACCATTTTTATTACCTTTATTTAAATAATATATTTAATTTCAACACCCAAGTGACCTAAATAAATGGGTAAATATTCACAAAGGCCTATTATTCGTATATTCGAACCAAACATTATTTTTGCCGGCGCTCGCACCCTCTTGTTCAGGGAACGTGTGGCACCAACGCCTCCTGTCATTCACATTTCCACGAAGCCAACTAAGGCAGCGGCCAGGCGAGGTCCTGAAAGGCCCATAACAAGGCGCATCGGACAAAAAACATAACTCAACGGCAAACTCTCAATATTTCTCCGACCAACAGCTGTTTTTCCTTTAGCAGCAGCTGAAAATCGGAATTAAACAGAAACACCCTGTCCCCGAGAAACTCACCCACTTGAAGATCGGATTCCACTCGACATTTTTGGGCAACGCCCCCTTGAGTTGAGTGCTTCTCCTCCGTGGCAGTGCCCACACGCTGGGCATTGAGTGAGTTCTTTCGGTTGAGCAACTTTCACACTGCGCCGACGCAAACCCACAAAAAAGTGAACAAAAAAAACATATAGAAAAACAAACAAAATAAATAAAAATAAGCTGAAAAATGAAAGAAAAACAATGAAGGGGGATAAAAAACGGGGGAAACGTTTTACGGCTCTCGAAACAAAATGGCAACCATGAAATGTGGGGGGAAATGCTCAGCAATGCGAGATGGGGAAAGCGGATGGAAAGCGGAAAACTGAAAACGAACGGGGGAGAACTGTCAAGAGCTGAGCGGAGGCGCGGACGTTTGTTTGACTTTTCGCATTTTGGAAACTTTTTCAAGTGCTCAGAGCCACACACACATGCCGCACACACACACACACACACACACACACAGTTTTCCACCCCCACTCCCCCCATTTTCCATGGCATTTTCCGTTCCGGGAGGCCTTGCAAAATATTTATGCAAGTCAAGCGTCGGGCATTTATGAACTGTCAAACATTCTCAACGCAATTCCAATGAATTTGATACTTTAACATTTTCGTAAAATGACTGACAAGTGGGCATCGACATCAAAGGGGGTGTGGAGGGAGGATGGGGGTTTCCGGGTAGGGAAAATGGGGAAACACATACACAGGCACTCACTTGGCGTCAAATTGGCGGTGTTAGTGCCATATGTGGGTGTCATCTGTGTGGCCAAGGGTGCTATCTGTGTGTGCAAGGGGGCTGGCTGGCTTTTTCCGAAAAGGGGGATGACTTTGGGGCCAAAGGGGTGGTTGGAATTGAGCAAATTTCTTCTTGCTGCAATATGTCATGTCGAAACGAACTCTTGAATTGACATACTAAAAGGCCAAGAGGCCTTTAAAATGTGGGCACCTTAAATTAAGGCATAATCGAAAGGCCTTTTGGGAGGTGAAAGAATAAAGATATTTTAAATTTTCTGGGACATTTTGATTTCTTAGTTTATAAAATATTTAAAATGCCTTGAATTAGTATAGTTTTCAATTTATTTGTTGAATTATTTCGAGGTTTTTTTGATTCAAATGAAATTTTGGTGATTATTTTTTAATTTTTAAAGAAGTTTTTAATGCCAAAAGAAAGAAATAACATTGCAAGACACCTTTTTACAAGTTAAAAAAAAAACTCTATAGATTTCTGTAGATGATTAAATATATTTCTTGTAAAAGACAAACAGTTTTGAACGCCTTATATATTGATTTATAGAAGGAAACTATTTTATTTCTATTGAGTTTTATTTTATATTAAAAGCACAACTGTGATTATGTTTTAAGGACTTTAAAAAACCAGAAACCCTCTATGAGAAAATCTTCCTTAGAAACCCCTATCCAATTATCACCCACAGAAAACCCTAACCTTACGAAACCAACCCATAAAACCCAAACTCAACTCGATTCCCAAGGAATCCTTCGAATTTCCCAACACAGCCGCCAATTGCAGGCGCTCGCTGGGCCATAAAAGTGCAACCAAAAAATGTTCGACTTCATTAGAAGTAAACCGAGTTCGGAGGTGAGAAAATTCAAGTAAATAAAGTGCAATCATAACAAAGCGCCAACGCCAAGCGTCCAAAGATAGCGCCGGCTTTTCGGCTTTCCTAAGTGCTAAGTGCCAGGTGTGAAATCAGGTGAAGATTCACTGAAAATTCCCTCGAATTTGTAAAAGAAAAACTCGCCCATTTTAATTGTATTTGTTTAATTTTTTTTTCTTTTTTTACAAGGCTTTTGAAACGATTCGGCGGCGTCAACTTTTAAATCAAATATGGCGGCGCTCAAAAAATAAAAGAAAAGCAGCATATTTTCGAATGGGAAAGGAGATAGATGAAAAACCCTGAAACAAAAGGCAGCCGTTGTTCATTTGCATAAATGGGAAAACGGAGACTCTTCCCCATTCCCCTTTTTTGGGTGATTTTTTGAGTTGGCCCCCCCCACTTGGGTGGCGAATGTTCGTTGAGCAGCGCTAACAGGATATGCCAGTGAAGCACCAATAATCCTTTTAATAAATATGATATCGCAAAGGACCACAAAAAGCCACAGCGGTAACTGAGGTAGCTCATCCTTCCTCCACGATTTTTGGCCCCTCCCCCCCTGGGTTTCCCCGCTCAGCATCATTTGCATTTTATGCAAATTTTCGGCACCAGGCGAAATGTAGCAAACGCTCCGAAGGATACACAGGACACCAGCACACAGCTCCCTCCTCGGTGTGAGTGTGTGTCTCTTTACAAAGCGAATATGTAAATGAAAAGTTCTGATGTTTTTTAAAAAGCTACCAAAAATAAACAACATAAAAATGCGCAAAATGGTTGGCCAAATGGAAATGGCCAAAGGAGGGGGTATGGAAATGAAAATGGAAATGGAAATGGAAAATTCAACAAAATGCATATTTACTGCTTGCTATGGAAGGGCTCCAATGGGAGAGTAAGAGGTATTTCCGAAAACTTTTGAGGAAGTGCCAGGAAAATTCATTGGTTTTCTGGGTGTTTTATTTAATTTATGATTTGGGGAATTTAAGGAATCAATTAACTAATAATTCATAAAATTTATAGAATAAATTAAATATTTTAACTTTAAAATTAACTTTTCGTTTTTATTTATTTATTTATTATATAAGAAATCCAAGTAAATTGATTATTTTACTCAAAGTAATTAATTTTTAATTTATTTA
The DNA here is from genome assembly GCA_008042735.1 of Drosophila leontia. Taxonomy (NCBI): domain Eukaryota; kingdom Metazoa; phylum Arthropoda; class Insecta; order Diptera; family Drosophilidae; genus Drosophila; species Drosophila leontia. The sequence goes on from VNKB01000374.1 coordinate 10,837, forward strand.
AGGATTTAAATTATACAAAAATAATTAAAAGGCTTAAAGACAATTTATTACCTTATAAAATCGTATGCTTAAGTATTTATTATATATTTATAGAGCGCTATAGTGAGATCCAGGAGCAGTTTCATAGACTTCACATTTTAAAAAGTTTATTAATTTTCTTGTATTTTTTAACAATTTTTCAAAGACTTAAATAGGTTATAATTTTAAAAATAAATATAAAATTGAGGTGAAAAATATAAATACATAAGAAATAAAAAATAATTATAATTTTAAATAAATCTACATTTTTCCTCTCTCCAAGACATATTTTCTCTCAACCCGTAAAAGTTAATTTAATCTTTAAGATTCCCATAAAATCTCAAAAATATATTTCTACCCCCTTTTAAAACTTTCCAGAGCATTTTCCATTCGTTGCCATAACATCCTTTGATGTTTGCTTTGGTTGTTGGAAAATATGTCGAATATTTTCACAGGCGGAGGAGGCATTACAAATACAAACACAACCAAAGCACACACACACAGGCAGGCACATATGCCATATGGCAAACACAGAAGGAAAACTTTTTTCGCATGTATGTGTATTTGCATGCAAATTGTTTGCTTTAAAATATGCACAAATATCAAACTTTTTCCTTTTTGCGAGCAAAAAAAAAAAAGAATCTCTCTCAACTTAAGAAATTTATTTACATTGATTTAAAGTGGCGGAAAAGGGACTCTTTATAGTAAATCCTTTAAAAATCAGTGCATGGTCCCGGGGCCACCTGCAGAAATTCAAACATATCTGTGACCGCAATCAAAGGCCATTGATCTCTGCAATTTCTGCACGGCCTAATCATCAACAACAATTGCCGCAATTTGCCACATGATGTCACATACCGATTACCATCGCGATTATATCATCGAACAACAAACACAGGGAATTATTCATAATTTTCGAGATAGCTGAAAAAAAAAGGAAATCAACCAAATAACCAAACCGCCGGGCAAACCAAGTGAAATGCAAAGAGGCGTAAAACCCAGTCGAAAATAAAACTAAAAACCCCCTCGGGAGAGGAGTCTGGTGGAAGTTTGACAGGGTTGCCAGGGCCTTCCACTGATTCTCTGTTGCCCAGTCGCGCGTTTAATTCAATTTGTTAATTTACAAATCCGCAAAACTATTTGCCAGCGAGGGAGTCTGTCTGCTCTGCGGTTTTCGGGTGATTTGTAGGCGATAACTGCAACTTGTTATTACTATTGAATGCACTTTAAAAAATAGCGGGAACTGGTTTTAAATTTTAAGAAAATATGCAAAAAATGTAAAAGTAAATAATAAAAAATATTAAAAAAAAATTTGGCAATTTAAACGACTTCTATTAATAAATAATATAATGAAAAACGATGAAAAAGGATGAAAGAGGTAGGAACCTGATAATAAATTTTTTCTTCTAATAGTATAATAAGTAAATTTCATTAAATTAAGAAATGTTATTATTAAATTCGTTGAAATTGATAAATTAAGACACTTAATGGAATAATTTTAATATTAACATAAATATCTACGAATTAATTTACTTATTAAATTCAATTCATTAATAAAGACAACACATAAAATATAAATAATACTATATAAAGATATTAGAAAACATTTTTAAACACTTTTTTAAGAGACTAGAATTAAATCCTTTCTTTAGTTTACATTTTAATTTCCTTAATGTCCTTTTTAAAATATTTTAAAAATATTAAACATAATTTTCAACAATTATTTATATTATTCTATATCCTCTTCTAACAATTATTTAATAAATTCCCCTTTGAAATTTCTCCAAGTGTCGCTGCCTGTCAAAAGTTCTCATATTTCAATAATTGTGATACTTTTCATCTGATTTCACTTTATTTTATTTTTATGGCGGCTAGAGCTAGACTCGCGGCAACAATAAAATCAATTGAAATGTGTTGGCAAACATGTCAAAATAAATTATAGAGAGCGTGCCGGTGTGGTTTAGGAGTGGTTCTGCTTCTGGTTCTGGATCGGATGGTTACTGGTCTGGGTTGTTTGCCCGACGCGTCGGTGGTGGTGTGGTGTTATGGGTGTTATGCAAGTGTGTGGCACAACCACAGAAACCGAATTTTAATTTGTACGCTTGCATACATGACATTTTACACTGGCCAAAAGGAGGCAGAGGAAGCGGAACCCTTCGGGATCTAAGCGGCTTACAAAAGGATCTCTGGCCAGGGACCGGGACAGGAAATCAAGGGTACCCACCCCTCGGACTACTCACAAAAGGCCAAAAGGGATTGCACAACTCGCGAACGCCTATTTACAGGGTATAATTAAGTTAAGTCTTGGCTGAACCGGGAAAAAAAGAACAAAAGTCGAGAGGCGAAGGCACTCGACGAGGGAGGAGTTGGGTTTTGAGGGGGAAAGTGGGTGGATATTTTGACGGAGGCGGGGTTTTGTCTCAAAGGACACGCGTCTATTTAAAAAAACGCTTTCAATGTTAAAGCAACTTTAAGCTGGAAATTAAAATAATATTTTGAAGGAAACTGTATAGAAGTTTTGCTTTTAATTGAGATTAATTTAAAGACTATTTATTTTAGAGCTATCTAAAGCAAAACCATTTAATTTCTGCCCCCCAGGTTGGTAGCTTAACATAAATAGTATTCATAAAGCCTGGGAACCTTTGATGATCTTGACTTTTACCCATTTTCACACACATTTTCACGCTGATCCACGCCCTCAATAGATCCCCTCTATTAGAGTGGACCCCGTTAGAGTGGCGTTCTATTCACCCATTTTCCCAAGCCTCAAGTCATGGATATACATATATATATTTATATGCCCCTCCCCCGAAAAACTTGCAGTTTCGACACCTTGCGGCTAAAACTGAGCTTGGGTCTGGGTTTGGTTTGCCTTTTGGTTTTTTGGGTCTCCGCTTTCTGGGATCCATAAATCAAGACGGCGCAAAGATCATTAAAAGAGAATCTCTGCTATCATAATAAAGAAATCACACGAGAAAACAACCGGAGATGGCAGCGATTCTCTTTTGATTTGATCGCTCAATCAAAATGATAAATGAAAATTAATATTTCTTAATATTGTTTACAAAAGTGAGAATTGTGTACATATTTTGGGGGAATACATAGTTTTCTCAGTGTGAGCTTTTTATTTATTTTTGGGGAATTATTTTTAAAGGAGAAGCAGAAGTGGGTTATATCCCAAAGTTAGCTTCCTTTCCTATTTGAAGATATAATAATTATATTATTATTTTTATTTATAAAAACCAACAACTCTTTCAACTGCTTTCCAAAACCCCTAACATCTTTGAAATAGGCGCTCTGTGGTCGATTTTTCACTGGTTTCGGTGGTCATTGTTTGATAAGAATTATTGCAACATATCAATCACGAGGTTAAGTGGATCTGTAAAATGTGAGGGAACATGCATCAAGCAGCACGCAATCCAATCCCAAATCCAGCCCCTCACCAAGCCACTCTACAAAATGAAAACATTAACTGGGAACAAGAGAGAAAATGGTCAGAAATAAATATATATATATACACACGTCGGACAACCTTTTGTGTGTTCAACTAAAACAACAGCGGAAAGTTGCGGCCACCGACATTCATCAACATCAAAAACAAACAGCAAAAGGCGCGAGGCGCGAGGCACACAAACAAGAATCCCCCAAACCATCCATCCAACCATAAGGAGGGTTCCATTCCCAGTCCCGAGTAGCATATACCTTTTTCCATTCCCATTCGGGCCAATTTATAGTTGAGACGTCTCTTTCGAGGTGCCGGGTCGAGCCGCTTTTTGGCGGTTGTCGCGGTTTGGCTTCACCCAGTCCCGGAATTATTATCCCGCACTTTAGGTGATTAATTGACTTTATGGCCCCGGTCTCAGCCAAGGGGATAGAGAGTATTTTATAGAACCAGGGAGCCAATGGGGTTCCAATTAGAGAGCGTTTCGTTTTGCCGACTTGGCCAGCTGGGAAAAGTCTTTTCCAGCCGGGAGATGAATGGCCAGGGTCAATGGTTTTTCAAGAATATAAAGGAAAGTCCTTGGGAAAATAATCAAAAATAAGTTATTATGAAAGATATAAGATATTTTAGTGTCAATAATTCAGATAAAGATTAAAATTTAATTACATTTTGTTCCTGATTTTAGAAGTGTGTGGAAAGTCATATAAGAAGACAAAGAATCTTATAACCTTTTCTATCCTTAACATAGATCTTACTTTTATGTATTTTAACATTCCCGAAAATAAACTTTATGCTTTGATTAAGCATTAAATCGTGTGACTAACCCTATAATGCCACCATTATTTCCGTTAACATCTCCATCTACTCTGTCTCCCTGAAAGCCCCGAAAAACCGATGCCACTTCAGAATAATCCCATTCTTTTAGAGGGGATTTGCTGGAGAATTCCGGTCCGCTGGTCACTCGGGCGTAAGAAAGGCTGACTTTAAGCAAATTAGCAATTCAACAAAAGTGTCGCCTCCCAGTACGACTCATCCCATCAGGCCTTAACCCCTAGCTCACGCTTCAACGCAACGCAGCTCGCCTAATCGTGGCACGTGCTTCGACATATTTAATCACAGGGCCAGGCCAGTGCCTGTGTGTCTCTTTTCGAACCCGTGAACAAGTCCAACCGAAAAACCAAAAAAGGGGAAAAGGCAAGTTGCGCCACACACAAGGATATAATCCAATCTTATGCTGCTAATTTTACACAGCTTCTGAGCAGGATCCCGAAAATGCCGGCAACGCTGGCAAGTAAAGTAAAATAAAGTGAAATAAAATAAAATAAAATAAAATCAAATCTCGTGTGTGTGGACGAGCGTGTGCAAATGCGGTTAGGGGTTGAGTTGTTCGGTCGAGGCTGAGGTTTCCAGCGGGGATGTGGGGTGGCGCAGAACTCAAAACTGAAAACCGCTGCCAGCTTTGCGAAAAACTTTTTTGCCAAAAGAAAACCCTCAGACAAATAAATTCGATTATAATACACTAGGAGAAAAGTCGTTGGGAAAAACAGGGAAATTCAACTTGCTGACATTTTGTTAGGTTTTATGGATTAAGTTTTTTGTAAGTAAGAATACAAATCGATTTTGTGAATAGCAAGATTTAATAATTTTATATCTTTTAGGGAAATATTCTGGTTAACCTTGGTTAGATTTTAGTTAACAATTATTAAGGTTATTTAACACATATCATCTTTTTTATTTATTAAGTTTTTACTTGCTATATTAATATAATAATAAATTTCTCAAATAATATAAATAGTTTCCTTTCTATATATAAAAAAAATAAAATAATTTTCTCAGTGTTAGCTTCCTTTTTTTTCTCATTTTTCTCAAAGCTAAAAACCCCCGCTGAGAAGCAAGGCAGTTGGTAGTCCTGGGGGCGTGGCATATATATATTTTGTATAGCCTTTTTTTCAAGCCCTACTGCCGAGTTGTTTGTTTGGCCAAAGTTTCGAGCCAGCGAGATGCCTAATTCGTTTACCAAATCCACTTTACATAGTTGAGCGAGTCGCAGGCACAAAATATGAAAATTCAATAAACTACGCGGGGAGTCCTTGAGAGCCGACCACCTCCTCCTGGGTGGGGGGGAAAGGCAGTGGCATCCCTGGGTCCTGCCACTTGACGCTTAATTGTGCGTCGCCTCACCTGCCAGTGGGAAATGGAAAATGGCACGTGCAAAGGGGCGTCATGAAACGGGGGGAAGGAGAGGGTCACACGCACGAACTGCATTCGCAAGTGGGCGTGCATAATTTATGCTAATTCGCCTGAGAAAGGCAACCAAAATAATAAAAAAATATATTTATAAATAGAGCAAAGCGTAAACTTTAAGATCAAGTTGTGTTTTATTATTTTTATAAACATTAGCTTGGGTTTAATTAAATTAATTCTGTAGAAATAAATATAATATATGACTTGCTGAATTTCTTAATTAGGAATTATGATAGTTCCCGTTTTCTTCATAATTATTTATAATATTTAGCTTTAATATATCTCTTGATCTCTGCTAACTTAAGACCTTATATCAAGCTATAGTTTCCTCCATTTAATGACTTGTTCTGACTCCCAAAACAAATGTAACTCCCCTAATGACACATGGAAACACTTTCCGCTTCACGGTCCGTCAATTGACAGTCCTCAAAAATATAAAAACACTAAAAAGAAAATGATGATTGTAGCCGAAATTAGGTGCTCCACAATTAAAAGATCATTTCTGAGTGCGGGCTGCCTCGCACTTAATTAAATGTCAATTCGTTGACCTTCATTGACGCCCCTAATAACTTCATTAGCTGATGTTAATTTCCACCAACCAAAAAAAGGGTTAACACCCTTAGGTTTCATTTTTTTTTCGTGTTTATTGTAATTGTCCCCCAAACTAAAGGGAAATGTTTGAAATTTTGTAACCAACCCGCATGGCAAACCATCAAGTTCTTGTCACATTTCTTGGCAGCCCTTTGAAACAGACTTTTCTTGATGATTTCTTCTTTCTTTTTTTTATGAATATTTCCTGACGCAGCAACAGCAACAATTTCCTCTGCTTTTTGTCATTATTCACACTGCAGTGATTCCACAGCAAGATAGAAATTTTCCTGCAAAGAAAAATGATAAAGAAGAAAATGTGAAACCCAAGGGGAAAAAACTTGGCTGCTTTGTAGAAAATTCATAAAACTTCCGTTGGAATATCGGGGGGGGAGACCAGGACGAGGACGATGGTTAGGCCTGGGTCAGCAAACAAGAAAATGGCGCATTTTAAAGTGAACGGAAGAGAAGATAGAAACTGGCAAGAAAAAGCGATGAAAAACAAAGTCCAAGGAAATTTTTTCGTGTCAAGAAATTTTCCTGCTACTTGAAGCTGCCTTGCTTGCCGCCATTTTTCAGCCATCTCGCTCTGTCACAGACCCTCTCTTTCTGGGGGTTGCGTATCCCAAGCCACCCTTGGGGCTGAAGCTCTTCGGCTTCCCTTCTTTTTTTTTCATTTCTTGCTCGCTCTGCGGGGGTGGCTCCTTGCCAGCGAAAATAAACAAAAATCAAAGTTGCAAATAAGAAGAAACTACAAAGTAAGTTAGCATAAAAAAAGTTTAGCGGCGCCTTGTTTTTCGGAAGTTTCAACATCTTTTTCGGGGGTAAAAAGGGAGGGCGGTTGGAGGGGTGGCATACTTAGCCAACCCCTCGGAGGGCTCACACAGACACCGACAGGCGCACACACAAAGGACCCTGTCGAGCACTTTTCGTGCAACAAAAGCCGGAAACTGTTGGCAAAAAGAAGAAGCTGAGGAAAAACTCAGTCAACATCCTCTCAAGTGCTTCCTTCGCCGGGGCTCCTTCAGTCCCAAAATCCTCGTCCTGCCAATGCTTTCCACTCGGGGATTTCGGCGCTCCAAGTCCCTGCACTTGGCAAAAAAGCAAAGGCTTTGAATGCTCACAAAAAAAAGGGTTTAAAAATGTTAGAAAACTCCTTGTAATTTTAATGAATATAATATTATTTTTCTATTATTTAATTCTTAAAAGGAATGTGCTTTAACAATTTAAATATCATTTAACAAGACTTGCTAGTTATTTCCTTAATTTGCTGAGAGCATTTTTTCCTTAGTGTTTTCCTCTTGTCAGCATGCAGCCAGCGATGTGGCCGCTCAGCCAAGCGCAAGGACGGCTCCCTAGGAAAAGGAGGAAAAAGGCAGGACGAGGACGAAGATGAGAAGGACAACGACAGCTACAGCGAGCTGCTCCCTCACCTTGTTCATGCTGATCACGTCTATTTATTGTGCACATAATATGGGAGCAGCTTGGAGCAGCTACCAGTTCCAGGCACCCAGCGACCTGCTCTCCTCATCCTGCTGCTGCTCCTCTGACTCCTTCTCCATTCTCCCTTAGCCTGGCTGCTCCTCCGGGCTACGTGCGACGCATGCATCGCTGGACACGCTGCTGGGTCCTTCGCAGCACCACCACCACCACCCTCGGAGTCCACGCCCCCTCTGGTGCTTTTCTTTTGGACATTTTTCCCTATTCCTATTCCTCCACGCCACGGAAAATTCAATTATCGAATGCGAATTTTTGCTCCTCTTTTTGTGTTCTTTTCGTTTCCGCTTCGAGTGTTTTTTTGTTTCAGCCGAAGGCATCCCAAGACGAACTTTCAGCGTATCAGCATTTATTTGCTGTTGATTTATGCAGCCCCACCCGCCGTGTACCGTGTGCCACCCCCTTTGGGATGTCAAACAATCGTCATCGACATCCACATCCACACCCTCCTCTCCATCCTCAGCCTCATCCTCATCCTTATCCCCAACCCCAGGCAGAGGCAGAGCCAGAGCGTTGTTGAATATTTGCCAAGTATGCTGATTGAATTTTTTCCAGTTGGCTAAATGATATCAAGGATATTTGCCAGGCAAGCGCGACTGCCGCTGCTCCTTTTTCCAATGCTTTAAGCCTATGAATTGTATAATTTACAGGATTTACTGGGACTTGGGATATTTTTGATTACATGTATAGCCACTGGGCAGTTTGGGATATGTGGAAATATTGCCTAATTTTGGCTAAGGAATCAGTAAATAGAAAGACTCTAATAAATATTATCCTGTGGGAATATAAACTACACATTCTAATGAACCCTTTTTATAGATGTAAATACATATATCCTTAGGGAATTCATAACAATGTAAGCCTAATTTATAACTCTAACTAACTAAGACCATATAATATTCCCAAGAAAAAAATTCCATTCAAGATCTTGAAATTCCCTCTCGAAACTCCTACTTGTAAATTATCTCAAAAGTCCAGGTTTAACTCAAACCAAACTTAAATTAAATTGTTAAATTCAAATGCAGATTGCTAAACCATATTTGAGTCCAAGTAAGGGCCTTGTGCAACTACCAATTTAATTACGAATCCCGTTAACAAACCCCGCCCACAAGTGCAACCGAGATGCTTCCTTCTTCCTTGCCAGCAAACCCGGCTGTTTGCTCTGCATCCTTGATGTGAGCAATCCATCCTTTCGGATGCCATCTATAAACCATTTAAGCAGCAGCGCCTGCTGCTCATTGTCAATTTCCAATATTTAGACAGGCAACTACTAATAATCGTGTTTGGCCGGCGTAAAGCGAGCATGCATTTTGCAAATACTCGATACACCCGATATACCCCAGATGGAGGGATAATTAACACTTGTGCCATCGAGTGGGTTAAACAACAGTTGCAGCTAGCAGCTAGCAGCTCGCAGCGATCTATTTGAATCATCCGTTGGCCATGCAATAATTAATATGCCCAACGTGCAACGGCAGCAGCAGCAGCAGCAGCAACTCATTCAGAAACGGGGGTGCTAACATGGGGTGCCAAAGTGGGCCAAGGGGGAGGTAACAACGGCGGTTGGTGTGCCATAAAAGGCGTTAAATTGACACAATTGAACACACCCTTGAGATTCGAGTGAGTGGGTGAGGGCTTTCTCACTCGTTTGTTTGCCGTTGCAGCAACTGATGTTTTGATGTTGCTGCTGAAGAGGGGGTGCAATGTCAGTGCTGGCAATTTGTCCTTTTTACTAGAAAAATGAGGTATTATTCTTAAATGTCTGGAATGCAAAAATATGGAAAATAATATGGTTTATATGTACATTTTCCTAGATTTTTGTTGATGAGAAATAATTGTTCGAAAATTTAAAATGAAACAAGAAACATAAATTATTTTAAATAAATATTTTTAAAATATTTCTAATTTCCTTAATATATTCTTAAAAATAGAATTTAAGCTTCGCTAAAGTTATATTTGAATCGCAACTCACGAGCAACATCTTCATCATTGCCACACCGCAAAAATCCGCGACAAAAGTCAGTCATGTGTAAATGTATCCCCAAAACGTTGAGATGACAA
>VNKB01000382.1:0-24252 GCA_008042735.1 Drosophila leontia
TTTATATATTTTTATTTAGAAAATAATGAACATTAAATAGAATTCCATTATATTAAAAACTATATATAGTGATAGGTTATATAACTCCCCTCCCAATCAGTATTCCGCATACCAAAACTTTGTATCTTTTGCTGTAGAACCTTCTATTTTTGGTTATTACTCAAGATACTTGAAATATCCACTTCCCAACTTTGCTTTCAGATAGCAAATAACACAGGCAGATCACGTACCAATATCTGCCATGATTATACAATATATGCCACTATATATGTATATATCTATTTGGGGCGTATTTCACGCACGTCTTCTTCGATTTCTTCGGCTTCTTCTCGGGTGTCTTCTGTGGCCCTTGCCCAACATTTTGACCCACTTGCCCCAATGCGAGCCAAGTTGGAATCCGAATCCGAATCCAAAAACCGATCGCATTTCAACTCTCTCTCCGCTCCTTCTCTCTTTTGTGCCGGCTTTCTTGGCCTTCTTTTCATTTCTTTTTTACCTTTTAACCCCCTTTTTTTTTGTTTTCTTTTTGGGCATTTTCAATGTCAACATGAGCTTTTTTTTCGGGTGACAATGAAGTCAACTGGAGCGCTGGGAGGCTTTTTGTCAATTAGTTTTTATTATTTTATTTTTTTTTTGTTTTGTGGCCAGCGCGTGTTTTGCATTTTGCAGCCAAAACAAAAGCGAAATAAATTCAAAACCAGAATTTACACAAAATCATATGTAAATGGAATCTTTAAAGATTTGCATAAAGACGCGCTATAAATTATTTTGTGTGTGTGTGTTGTTTTCAGGTTCAAAGCAATTAAGTAATAACACAAATCAAACGCCGAAAAAAAAGCGTAAAAAAAGAAAATTATGCAAGTCCCAAGCAACTATCGGGATGGATCGCCATGGTTCGGTGATTTAGAGGCTTTCGACCTGTAAAGCACAATAAAAAGAAATATATAAAACCTAGCTCTTCGCTTCAAGTTCAAATAAAAACCCCATTTGTGGTTAATTTCCACACTGGAATCCAGTTTTTTTTTTTTTGAAAAACACTTCAAGGTCAAATCAAATCCGCAATGTAAAGTTAATTGCGTCACCAAGCGTTTTTCAACACTGTAGAGTAACTAATTTCATCATTGCGATCGGGGATGCTCTGTAAACACCTTTACAACTGCTTATCAAAACAGTCAAGTCCTTTTTTAACACTTTCTTCAATTTTGAATTACAATTTTCAGCACTTAAAATTAATTAATTTTATTATGATAATCCTAAAAATTTGCAAACGCCTTTGAAAATGTATAGAATGCTGTTCTAGAAAGTTTTTGGATCACTGTGAACTGGAACCGTTTTTCAACACTTAAAACTAGAAAATTTCATTATTATGATCGTGAAAATCTGACCAACACTTATTTAAAAATAAACACTGCATTTGTCAGAAGTTTTTTTAACAGTCGATATAAGTTTACTTAACTTTGTGAACACAAAACCTTTGTCAACACTTAAAGTTTTTAAGGGTGATTCTCCCCCTAAGACTGACATTTCTTAAAGTCCTTTTCCAGCACTCTCCTTATGTTTAACTAACTTATAGTTAATTTCCCGAACCTAACGTTAAATTAAATTAAAAAAAAAAATCCTCAATACTGTAATCGCCGGGTAGAAATTTTGCAAGACAGCCAGCGATCCACTGGCCGTCGCGTCGCGTCGCCTGTCTGGTGGTGGTCAGTGGCCGGTCAACTCCTATTATTATGACTGGCTGAATTCGCTAAGTTTTTCACGCTTTCGTACTCAACTCAATTGAGTCGAATTGCAATTGAAAGGGAAGAAATAGCGAGAGGTGGTGGCAAAAAATCAACTGCAATTGTTAAAGGCATACACATCAACCCAAAAAGCACAGTTGGGGATCAGTTTATAGAAATTAGTGTTTAGATATTCCTTTATTTAATTTAATGTCACCTTAATTTAACTTTAAATTGAAGTTTAAAAGATAATTTGCAGATTTTTATTCTTAATTAAAAAATACACTTCTTTGAAATTTGTGTTAAATTTATTTGTTTTTATAACCTTAAAGGGTATTATTTTTTGAGTCAGGAACTTGTTATCAAATCATATATATTCTTGATCAGGAAGGAAATAAAAATGTTGAAAATTTGTTCACTTGTAATTTGTTTTCCAATTTGAGATAAATGCTTTTTTAACTTAGTTATGATAGATTTCAATATTATAGGGTATACCAATTCCGGTTCTTTTTTGATTTTATTCCAAAATTTGATCCCAAGTTTTATAATTGTTTGTGGCATGCATGCCTGCCTCCACATGAGAGTGTTTAATTCCACTCCATCTGCTCAGCTCTGCTTGGATGCTCTGTTGCAAGTCTGCTTTTGCTGGCGCGCCACTCTGCTTTGGGGGCACGTGGTAAGTTCTGTTTGTTTGCTCGTTGTTTTTGTTATTATTTTTACTGTATTTATATATTTTTTTTTGTTGTGTGACAATTTTACGTGCGGAAAATCTGTGAAGCGTCACCAAACAAAAAATAAATGTCTGAAAATATCAGCTGAACCGGGGAAGAGATGATGGGGAGTAGTGCCGGGCAGAGAGACCGGTTTGCTTAGACCGATTTGTTGGTAAACACGTTTGCTATGCGGCTGCCCTTGTCAAGGTCATGCCCAGTCAAACGCTGCTCTTTTTCTATCTGTTTTTGTTTTTACTTACATTTACATTTCCATACATACCAAAAAGTGCAGCTTTTATTTCACAATTTATGATGGATCAGCAGCTGATCTATTGTATAACTTCGGCTTTTAAAAGCCAAATCAACAAAAAAAAAGAAGATAAAGATAAATACATAAAAAAGAGACAGGGGGGGACTAAATAAACTCTGGCTGTTAAGGGGGCTCTTGAGTTCAACGACTTCACATGACAATTGGCCATTGTTGGTGTTGGCTCCGCCTGTTGTTGTATATTGTTGTTGAACGTTGTTGAATGTATTGTTGTTGTTGTTGTTGTCGTGGCAAAGACAGAGGCAACACACACGAGCAATTAAAAAGACGTTAATTTGTCGACGTTTTTGTGGCCACGAAATTGAATTTTCAACTGACCAATTCGAGTGATTAATGACTGAGAGACTAGGGAAGTCTTGGCCATCCGATCCCAAATCAAATTCCCCCCCAAAAACTCCAGCGGGAAATGGTCCGCTTCTGTCGCTCATAATTACTACAAAACTACAAGCAAAAGCTGGAAACGAAGCCTAAATTAACGACTGAGGCGCAGACGCCAACGGTTAAAGTCACAGTCAGCGAACCCCGGAGATACGCAGATACGCAGATATGTACATAGATACACACACACACACACACACACACACATAGAGAGAGAGAGAGGTATAGGCTCCTCCGTGCATGATTCTAATTACTATGTATGGAGCAGCCGGGCTTTGTGCCCCATGGATTATATAGACAATGCACACACAAAGAGCAACAAGAACTCCATTGTTCAGCGAACTGTTCAGCCAGGAGAATGGAGAATCGCCAGAATGGGTAGGGAGAGAGAGAACCGGGAGAATGCCACAGAGTGGAGAATAGAGAACGTAGAATGGTAAGTTCAAGTACCCCCTGACAGAGGCATTACATGATATCCCATAGATCATAGAGGAAGTCTTTAAGCAAACCGTAATCTAACCAGAAGACAGCCGACAGCTATAAGGTCAGGTGGGAATTATGGGTTGGAGAGAAGACTATAGATTGTAGAATGTAGACTGTAGAGTGTAGTAGGTACAATGTTATTTGATTATTTCTGGACAAATATTTGTATTCTATTTACACTATTTACACACAATTGAGCACAAAACACTTATATGCTCTCTAAAGCGGACAAAAGTCGTTATTGTTTAGTGATATTTATTTATTTAACTGAAAAAAACTTTGTACGAAAAATTAATTATTCAATTCAAGTTTATGGTTTTTAATTTGTAAATTATTTAATTGTAAATAAAAATAGCCTAATGTATGAGAGAACCTCAAATTCTCAATTCCTTCACTTCTCCCGCGGCTCCCTTAAATACCAAGAATTCCCTCCGGTATTCCAAAAGGTAAAAGGGGAGCAGCCGCATTAGCACTGGCCATTAAAGATTTAGAAAGGCCCTTCATCAGCGGGTTGCCCAAAGAAGAAAAAAAATTAAGAAAACATTAAAATCAAAATCAAAGTCGAAACGAAAGTGAGAGGAACGGTAGAAGAGTGACAGGTAGAAAGAGTGAGGCCCAAAAAATAAACAAAGGTAAGGGAAAGATCTGGGCAGCCAAAGGAAGTGAATGAGAGATTCCCTTAGGAAGCTTTTGTTTGAAATGCTCATTCATATATTCAGTTCACAATTCAGAGTTTTTAAGCCGAAGCAGCTGGCTCTCCCAGTTTCTGGGGAGGGATGTACATATATCCGAATCTGAAACGGAGAACAATTCTAAAGCTACTGGTGGGTCAAATACCTTTAGCTTAACGAGCTGAGATGCTCACATCTTATTTTTATTTTCTCATTGAAATTGTTTATTGTTCAGCGCGCAAATGTTGTATAAAATTCAATAAAAACTGCGAAACCAGTTTATCAGCTTGGTTTCTCAGTGAAATGTTGCCAAATAATATACGCCATATAAATGCCTATATAGTATATATGTGTGTGTACATTAAAATCAAAAAAATATATACAAAAATATAAACGAAGCTTCATGTCCCAATCATCATCATCATCATCGCCACAGCATTTGTTGTCTTTGTCGCCGTTTTTTATATATATATTTTTTTTTGCTTGCCTTGCTTTTTATTTGGGATTTTCTTTACTCACTTTTTTTTTACGTTTTCTCTGAGATTCAATTAAAAACTTTTGACCAGCAATTTCATAAATAGTTGTGAGGGGAAAATGGAGTAGAGTGGTGTGGAGAGGGTGCCATCGCCAACCAGTTTGATGTTAATCAATTTTCGCAACAAATTTTTGCACTTGCCATTTGCCTTAGCGGAACCAAAAAAAAAAAAAAAAAAAAACAACAACAAAATAATAGTAAAAAAACAGCGTAAAAACGTAAAAAAAGCATGCTGCGAATGTTTTTGGAAAAGGAAACATGCGCTAAATAGAGTCGTACAAGTATCTATTTACGTTGTTTTTATCTCGTTTCTCACTTGCCTGGAAATTACTTAATATGCATTTAGCCGCCGTGCTTCGACCTTACATAGCTTATGCTTTTTTGCTGCTTTTTTTGTTGCTTTTTTTATCGATAGTCGAGCTGGCGGCAAAAGCGTTTCCGCTGCGGTTTTCAGCAATCAGCAATCTGAGCCTCATCATTATGGCCATAAGCCATTGATTGTGGCTGCCGCCGCGGATAATTATATTATCAAAACCAAACTTGAGTTGGAGTTGTAGTTCTGGTTCTCACCCGTGAGATCTGCCAGTGAGCTCTCAATCCCAATCTCAATCTCAATCCCAATCCGTATCCCCCGTTTCAATCCGATCCGTTGCTGCTTTCACTGCTGACTCAGCCAGTGGCAACAACTTGCTGGCTCGGCTTTTTCCCCCTTCTGCCACAATCGGAGACCGACTCCCGACTATCTGTCATTTTGATTTTCCGCTTTTTGCCAAAGAGTCTACTCTGGGCAAAAAAAAAAAAAAAACGTTTGGAAATTGCCTTAAAATAACTAATGAGAAATCTTGGAGTCAACCAAAGACTACCTATTGTAGAGGTTGCAAGTATGCAGACAACTTAAGAACCTCATATCTACGGTTTGATCAAATGCATATATATAGTATATCTATATATATATCTGAAATAACACTTATGTCTTAAATAGAAAACTTCACAATATAATGTTTATTGAGAGAATGTGAAAAAATATAAATAAACAAAAAATGTATACATAAAGTAAGACAGTAGTAAATAAAATAAAAACTCTTTTAAGCGGACAGGACTCCAAGGATTAATGCGATCTTGAACTTGGCAAATAAGTGAGAGAAGAACTTTTTTTAATATAATATATTTAAAAACATACTTTATAATAATTTCCATTAATTTTTATTATTTTTGAGGTACAAAATTTTATTATATTATCCATATCCTTTGCCCCACTGTGCAACGTGTGAATTTTTGCAGTCGAGGCGAGTTTCTTGCCCCCAGCACACCGGCATAATTTACCGTTTTGGAGCACTAGCTGTGGCTTTATCTCGGAGATCCAAAGATCAGAGGAGATCGCAGTGCTTGGTGGTGTTGCAGTGGCAACTAAGTGAATTTTTAGATGCAAACGGAAGCGGCAAGGGCCAGAGAAACAGAGAAAAAGAGAGATGAAGATGAAACTGACAACTTACCTAGACAACGACCTCAATTAGCGAATCTGTTTGGGCCGCGTCTCTGTCCATGGTTCGTTCTAACGACGACGATGGCTTAATGGTGCTCCCTTTATTTCCTGTCAGCTCACATGCATCGGTCCATAATGCCTGTGTCCAGGTTTATAGCAGCAGCAAAAACAACGACAACACATGCACTCCCTTTTTTCAAGTATTTTATTTTTTTGTATATATTTTTTCACTTTCAAAAAAATAAATTAAATTACAAAAAAACTATTAAAAAAAAAACTAGATCAAACCGAACGCACTTACACTCGCGTCGCCAATTTAAAAGGCATGTAACGTATGCAAAAAATATATAAACAAAGCCTTGGCGAATTCTTCCCCAAGTTTCTTCTCAGCCTCGGCTTCAGCTTCAGCTTCTTCTACACGCGAGAGAGTGACGCAGCGTGGCGTCCGTTCGGCACGAAACTCGTTTCTCGAATGAGAGCGGCTTCAGTGTCAGCTGAAAATCGGAAAGCCAAAGAGCCGAAAGCGCCGCAACAGCTGACTGGCAGGCAGTCAGGCAGCTGGTTAGCTCTCCTATTAAAAAAAAACACAAAAAAATATCTCTCGCTCTCAACCCTCTCGTGCTTAGAGATCCCTCTCTCGGCCTCCTCAGCCGGGTTTTTAGGGGGAGAATGCACGCACACGGGTTGGGCCTAACCCGAGTTCCAAGCCAAGGGAATTACAATTAATTTGACCAACATTTGGTTGAAAGAGTACTCTTCATCGAGAGAAGGTATGACAGATGTTATAACCAGAATTGGGACTAACGAAATATTATATATTTTTATCAGGGATAAGGGTCTCACAAAATATATTTTAAAATTATAAAAAGTATTACAATTGGCGAAATAATACTAGTTGAAAATCTTGATTAATTTGTATAAGAACCCAAAGTGTAATATATAAATAAAAAGATACTATAAAGATAAGATGCGTAACGCTTCTTTTTCAAGGAAAAGGATAATTGTGCATCTTAGTCATAATATTAACTTGGTCAAAAGGGTATATACAATGACATATATAAAACCCACCCAAAAAATGTATAAACATTCGGTTTTTTTTTTTTTTTTCTTTCTTTTGATTTATTTGTATATTGAATTTATTTGGATGCTTTTCTTTGGAATTTGTTTTTTTTTTTTTATAATTGAATTTCTTATTGAATTTCAAGAGGAAAATTCATACGTAATCGTACTACTCTGCTAAAAATACCCCAAAAAAAAAAGAGAAAATCAATGGACTCTGGGAGTTTACAGGGTATCATCTCTCTTTCTCACGTGGTTGTAAACGGTGCTAGAGACAACGACTGGCTCGTGAGTGTGAGTGGTGTGTGAGTGTTAAATGCCTAATAACCCCGATCGGCGATCACTATTCAAAAGTAATTCGTATATGTCAATTATATAACTACAACTAGAACTATTTAGATCCATGTATATATATTAGATTTTCTATTAAAGCTGATAAATGTACTTGATCGTTTGTTATTAATTCGTATAATTTGTTATTAGCTTCAAAACAAACAAATTTGTGTGTTGCTTTCCTTTATTTCAATTTCAATTTCAATTTCAATTACAATTTCAATGTGAAATGAACTACCAAGATTCCCTATATATATATATATATATATATAAATATGTATATATATATTTGATGTATATATAAGATCTAACTGATGCAAAAGTTTCGCTTGTAAATAGTTGAGAAAAAACGTGGAATTTAAGTACTAAAAATTGTATTACGTCTACCGACAAACAGACTCTGACTCCAACTTCGACTCTGGCTTGACTCTACTACTAACTGCTCTGAGGCTGTGGCCGTTAATTTTAATTGTTAATGTTAATGTTAATGTTAATGTAAATGTTAGTGTAAATGTTGTAGTAGTAAATGTTATGTATAAAGACAACTACGTTAAGCTACCCATACAATAGTTCATTGGATACGTAAGGCAATTTCACACTGTTTAATCCCGCGCAACATAAACCCGAAATGGCTAAAAGCTACAAGACATACATGTAATAACGAATGTCGACTTTGTCTCTAAAAAAATATGTAGTCAGTGTACGGAACGCCCCCTAAGTCCTAAGTCATTATTTAATATTATTATTAATATTTTCTTTTTGGCTGGATTCGGATTCCGAGTGCTTGTTTGTTGTGTCCAGTGTGTGTGTGTGTGTGTGTTGTGTGTATGTTGTGTGTTGGATGCCTCTCTCTGCTTAGACTCCCAACTACATAAGTAATTCCCATTCGTTGTCTGTTACATATTTTTGGCTGGGACTGGCTCGTTTGCTTTCTTCCTTGGCAGGAGAATCGATTCGATATCTTTATCGATTTATATCGACCTGTCGATCTATCGTTTTATCTGTTTTCATGTCATGTTGGACGCAATTGGACGCCTAGAGCTTGCCCGTGATCGTTGCGATCCGGGGGATTCGCTAGCTACAAAGTCGTATCAAAAAACTTAACGTACTACTAAAAGTTTTCTTCCGATTCCTCTCAAGTGTTTCTCTTTCTCTCTTTCTTGATTTTCACCTGGGACGGCCTATCGAAGAGCCTGTCCCGTCGTGCAAATATCCCGTTATTCGTAATCGTTATCGGTTATGGCCCATAGCTGATCCGAAGCTGATATTAGGGCTTAAAA
The DNA here is from genome assembly GCA_008042735.1 of Drosophila leontia. Classification (NCBI taxonomy): domain Eukaryota; kingdom Metazoa; phylum Arthropoda; class Insecta; order Diptera; family Drosophilidae; genus Drosophila; species Drosophila leontia. Next base: position 8,985 of record VNKB01000382.1, read on the forward strand.
GATGCTTTACTAAAATTCTACCCCTAAAACACAGTAAGTGAAGGGGTGTGTATGTGCTTCCAAGGAGGAGGTTAGAATGTGGATACTTGGTGAGTGCTTTTTCCGGGGATTCCCCTAGCCTGCGACTATCTGGGACACGGAGTTGGTGCGTCGGCGTTTGGTGATCTGCTTCCACAGGCGGCGGTTAAGTGATGGCTTGTCCTGGAAAAATTGATATATCATATATTAGGGAGGCTAGAAAAGCTCATATGTATATATATGAGTAATGTATATAAATAGATATTTTTCATAAAAATGGTTTTCTATATTTAAGAAAAATCTTCCTGAAACTACATGAACATGAATATTTTTCTACAATTAAGAAAAAGTTTCTATGAATTTAAGGAAAGTCACTTTATAATCAAGACACCATTACAATTTTTTTAAGAGTTTTATTTTTATATTTAGAGAGTTTTATATCTGTTTTACTGGTAAACTTTTCATAAAAACTATGGCGAATTCGCCACAAATATCTTACTGCGAAAACTATTATACTTGTGAACTTATAATTCCCAACTGTTTCTGACATCCATGACATGAAGTGACGGTTCCCAGACTTGCATATTGACAGTGGTGAGCAGTGTGCGATTTTACTTATATTTATGAGTGTACTTACGTTATCCTTGCGGGGCGACATCTGTGCCATCTCCGCCGCCGTGTCCTGGCCTGAAGACGACGGCAGCTTCTGGAGCAGCAGGCTGCTCTGGCTGTGGCTCGGATGGGGCTGCTGATCGCCGAGCTGGACGGCGCCGTCAGAGAAGTTGGGAGTGCTGCTGCTGTTGGTGCTACTGGCGGTTATCTCAGAGTTGCGACGCTTTATGAAGTTTATTCTAAAAGCAGGACATAGTCAGGATCATAGATATATATATATATATATATTTCTTCATTACTTACAATCTTTTGGACCTGCCTATATCGGTCTCAAGGAACGCCTCAGTCATTGTTGTGGTTGTAGTGATGGCTCCCGCTCCGTCCATCGAAGTAGTACTCCTCGTCCTCGTCAGAGAGGCTGCTGCAGCTGCTCGGGTCGGCCAGGAAGAGTCGCGTCTCGTTGAATCCACCATCGGTGTCCCCATCGCCTCCATCTCCGTACGCATCTCCGAAGCCATCGCCACCAGAGTCGTGGACATTGTGGATGTCTCCCTGACTCGACAGCCACTCCTCGATTGAGACATGGAGTATATCTTCTCGCGTCTCGCTAAGATTTCCAGATCTCCTAATTTGCTCCCGTCTCTGTTGGATTTGGAGTCGATGCTCCCTTCGCCGCCGCTTCCGTTCCCGTTGCCTCCGGCTCGACCCACAGATCCACCACCGCTCCAACCCGCCGGCGGATGTCCCGGCTGATGCGGATGTCGTGGCTGAGGCAGCTCTTCGCCGGCTGCACGGATTGACCCACCAGCGGCGAGTGGACTGCCGTGACTGCTGCTGTTGGTGTTGCTGTGACTGCGACTGCGACTGTGACTCAAGGCCGCGCCCGCTGAAAGGGGTCGAGGCCGTCGGTTCACCGTCGGTGTGTCCATCTTTGAGTTGCGATGTTGAGAGTACGATATGACAGCCTCTTTTGGCTGCACTCGGTTCGTGGCTGAACGACTCAATAAATCGCGACCCGTCAGACGATGAAATGTGGAGAGGTCGTGCCTGAAAGTAGTTTCATTTAATTTAGTTTTATTTAATTTATGAAGTATTTTATTAATTAATTAATAAAGTGTTTTATTAATCAATTAATAAAGTGTTTTATTAATCAATTCAAAATAAATACAAAGTAAGATAAAATATATCGTATCGCACTCTTTTTCTCAATATAATTATACAAAATAAACAACAATTTTTTATTTTACTTAAAATCGATTAAAATAACTAAGTCGGATAGCATATTTCTGCAATATTTTTTAGAAATAAAATATCGATTTTTTTTTTTAATATTTTAAAATTTGATATATCAAGCTTAGCGATTTTTTCGATAAATTAAATTTTATAATATCGTCGATTATAATATCGATATCCTATCGTTCTATCGATATTCTAGTTTGCTCCTTACCCCAGAATAGTTGTTAGATCGGGACCAGGCTCGTAGCAGATCAAGTCCTCGTCCCCGAGGATGTCGTGATTGAGGGCCAGTCGCATTTCCAGCCTTGGACTTAGGCCGCAGCCAGCGTGGGGCGCTTGGACACCGCCCACTGAACGTGGACCGGCTGCGTCTGGCTCCACTGAAGCTGGGCTGTTGCTCGGCTCCTGCTCCTGTTCCTGTTCCCCCTGCTCCTCCTCCTCCTCTGGCTCCTGAGATCTCCTCTCCCGCTGGGATTCGGCTGTGGGAATCGTTTTTGCCATCCTCGAGACTGTTGCTAATGAAGTGACTGAGACGGGCCTGGGTGCCCCCAGCAGGCAGGTCTCGATTATCGTTGAGGACGGTACTCGCTTGGAGCTGATGGTATTCGGTGCCGATGCTGGCATTATCCTTGACCCGATACCGATTGGGACCGAAGCGCTGGCGGCGACGCCGACAGCCGCCGAGGAGCCATTGTCAGCAATAGCGCCAGATTTTCTTCGAGGTGGCTCCTAAAATGGGTTTAAAGGATTAGTAAAACAAGTTTTTAGCTTGCTTTTTTAGGAGGTGACTTACCGTTTTGGCCGGAGCAGCGCTTAGATCGGTCTGGGTGAGCAGCAAGCGACGAGGTGGCGGCGGCGGCGGTACAAATCTCGGCGGCTTGCCGCTGGCTCTGCCTCCGGAGTTGGTAGTGACGCTCCCGCTGCTGGTTGTTGTAATAATCGATGAGGGAGCTCGACTCGCCATCGTCATCGATGTCGTCGTTACGGTCATCGTCGCTGTCGTCGTCGTCGTCATTGTCGTCATCGTCCTCGATGTCATCCATTTCTCGATTTCTGTCCCTGTACCGATAGTCATCGCTACTGGCATCGCCCGAGTAGGTGGCAATGGCGTCGTGGCTTTCATTGTGATAGAGGCGACCCGATCGCGTCCTGGTGACCCTTTCGATCCGCTCGAGGGGCGCTGATCGAGCAGATACTCGCAGGATGAGGCCACCAATGGCGCCACTTCCGAAACGATGGCCGTGGTGGGTAGTAGACGTGTGGTGACCAATGGTCGTGGCCCCATCATTACATTCGATTCCACCTTTTCCTTCTCCTTCTGCGCTGGCACAACCCGTCTCGAGTTCAAGTACTCCTCCTGCTCCTTCTGCTCCTCCTGCTCCAACTTCAACTCCGCTGGATCCTCCTCCCGATCCGGCACCACCGCTGGTGGAACTGGTGGCTGTGGTGGGGGGACTGCTACAGCTGCCTCGCTGTCGTCTGAACTTCCAGCCGAATCCTCTAGGTAGTGGCCATTGGTCGTTGCTTCCCCCTACCAATTGTTGGGAATAGAATTCAACTAATCAATTCTGGTTGGGATAGAGCTTCCTGCTGGCAGTTGGCGCCGCCCCGGGATGAAGAGAAGGAGTGAATAATGGTCGGATGAGAGTGATGTGTATAGTGGTGGAGTTTAAGTTCGAGTTTGTTTACAGTACGGAATTTCGATAACAGGATCGGATTGGTTGTCAATCGACATCGTCCTTGTCCTTGTCCTTGTCCGGACCCGTTCGTGTGTTGGTGATGGTGATGAGCTCGCAATATTGCAGTATGGGCTAAAGCTTCACTAATTTCACTACGACCTTCTACCCAAGATACATTATTTTAAGTTGTGATTTTTTTAAAGCAACATTTAAGATATACAAGATGAGACAGGCAAAAACGGAAGTACAGTTCACATACAAAGTCAAAACATGTTTAGAGCGTGATTGATGGTTTGATGGTGGTTTTTGAGCGATGAAGATGGAGAGAAATGGTGATGAGCGAGTTGCAGTCGGATGATGATGTTTTATGAAAGTATAGACAAAATAGAGAAAGACAAACCAAGGTTCTTGGGTTAGTTCATTGAGTTGAGGCTAGGCTACATGCAGGTGTGTGCTAGGTGGATTGCTTATGGGCAACAGATCGGAGGAGGGCGTGGCGACTAAGGGGGCAAAGGTTCTGAAATTCGAACCCGCTCCCCTTAGACGTAGTCACGCTCTTCCTCTTTCTGGCTGGTGCACAGGTACAGTTGCCACTGTTTTCGCCATGCAGCGGAATGCGAAAACGGAATGGAACCGGAAACGAAACGCGACACGGTTCCATTTGCAGTCGGATTTTATAGCTTTTATATCTGCAAATATTTTGTTTTATATTTTTATATCTTTTATCTGGTATTATTTTTTTTACACTTTGATATTCTTGGGTATTTCTTGGCTATTTTGTTATGTTTTTTGGGTATTTATTATTATTATTTTTATTTTTTTCTTGTTTTATTTGATATTTAAGGGTTTTGTTATAAAATAATACAACAATAATTTATTTTATTTTTTGATATTTATGTTACCTTTTTTCATATTCGATATTTTCAAACTTTTTTCGATATTTTTAAATATTTTCGATGTTTTAAAATATTTTTTGATATTTATTATATATATATTTCAAATAATTTTTAATATACTCTTTTTGATATTATAAAATATTTTCAAGTATTTTTCGATATTTTAAACTATTTTTTGTTGGTATTAAGTTAAAGATTTTGGGACGTGTCTTGGGATTTTGCTGTAATAACGACCCACCTTTTTGTCGTCGCTATCCTGCTGCGTCTTCTCTTCGTCGCTCTCCGTCTCTTCCTCGAACAGGGGCTCAAGGCGACGTCTATTGACGGATACGTCGGGTTACGATTACGGATACGATATACGGTATACGTTACGATAATACGTGTGTGTGGCGTATGCAAACGAATTTTAATTGGAATTTAGCAACAGTCGATCGATGTGTGTGTTGATTGGTTCGATATGTGTGTGTGTGTATATAGATGTCATTAATGGATATATATCTCGATTCCGATACATTTAGATATGACTATATATAGAAATACATAAGAGAGTGGGCTGAGCTACCCTAGCCTGACTATGACTATGACTAATGGCTATAGCCTGCGAATGAGTGAGCAAAATACTAGGATATATAAAGGCTATATATATAGAGAGAGATCAAGATATAGGAGGATACTGATGGCGCTGATTCGAATCGAATTCGGGAGATGTGTGGTCGTGGTGTGTAAATGGAAACGAAAGGGAGATAAACACCTGTAAAAGCTACGAAAGAAAGTTACCAAAGGAGTACACGAAAAAAAAAAGAGAATTCATTTGGTCTTATTAAAACACTATTACGATATATACTATATACTAGACTATGTGTGGTAGATGGTAGATACATATAAATATGTATTTATATTCGATATACATATATAGGAGTTGGCAGCTTGAGCTTTATAGGTCTAAACTAGGGTTTTATCTCAACTACCGGCTGTGTGTGTGTACATTTTGTGTCTGTGATCTTGGCTTTCGGGTAGAGCTGGAAACAAATCGACTTTCAGTAAATCGATTTTTTTATACAAAATTCGATGAGTAAATCGTTTATAATCGATTAAAATTAAAAATGGAAATAATTTTAATTATATTATACATATATGTATATCGATTTACATACGTATAAAACTTTTCCAATTAAATCGATTCTGAAAATTTATATTAACATATCGTATAATTGAAAAAAAATGAATCGATTATAGAATCGATTTTATTTCCAGCTCGATTAATCGATTACAGAATCGATTTTATTTCCAGCTCTAGTTTCGGTTGAGCTTCGTCCTGGAGTTTCCCCTAGAGACCTACATACCGTGGCAATAGTCCTCGGATCGTGCTGGCCGTCATGGGTGGGGCCATCAGCAGTTCGTCCATCATCAGTTCGGTGTCATCGTCATCGTTGAGCGAGGTGCTCGACTTGGTGGGTGACTAAAAGGAATCAAGGATTAAAGTTCATTTCCTCTAACACAGTTAGCTTCTCTATCCACTCACCGAGTGTGTGTTCTCCGAGTTGATCAGCTGCAGGTCCTGGTCATCATTATCCCCTCCACTGGTGGGCGTGCCCCATACCTCCTCCCCGCTGGTAGCTCCCGAGGTGCACTCGTCCATCTGCTCGTCCGTTTCGGAGGCGGTTCCTCCTCCACCTCCACCTCCCTGCTGCTGCTGGGCATCTCCGGCATTCCAGCGACCCAGATACTTGTCTATAAAGGCTCGCGATTCCTCGAAAAAGGACATTTTGTCAGTGACATAGGCCCCAGCACGATTTGTCCAGGCCCCACTGGCCAGGACATCCCCATTAACCAGATGCATGCCCGCCGAGGTGGATGGTTCATTGAGATGCTGGGCTAAAGCCTTATCCGAGCCCACCTCCTCATCGTCGTCTCCGTCCCCATCCTCCTCATTGTCTTCATCGTGACCATTCGGTGTATAGGAGACGGGCTCCTCTAGGTCATCGTCCAGCTCATCAGCCTCGTCCATGCGATCATCGGAGGGTAGCTTCTCCAAACTAGACATGGTGCCAAAACGCCGGAGGGCACTACTCATGGGTCTGTAGGGTGGCTCTTCGTCCAGCGGTGATTCATCGCAAGAATCCTCGGGTATATTCTCAATGGTGGCCTGCCTGGGCTGCTTGGTGGTGGTGGTGGCTGTGCTGGTGGTTGTGGTGGTTCCTCCTCCATTTGAAGAGGAGCAACCACTGTTGTCCCACACATGAGTGCTGGTCTTGGTGAGCACAGCATCTGGAGTGGGCGGCACTACGGCTATTGTGGGTGTGTCATCCTCTCTTGGACTTGGCTTGTGTCCTTGCTGTGCTCCTCCTCCACACAACCTGGCCGCCGGCGCAAACTGTGCCAGGCCAATAAGCATCAGAGACAATTGCTCATCCTCTTGTTTCTGCTGCTCAATGGTGCTCGTGCTGGTAGTCTGCTTGGGTGACTCTAGCAGCTTGCAGGTCTGGTGCTCCATTTTGTCTGGCGATAGCTGGGCATGGGTAAAGTCCTCCGGCTGGCAACGACAATGGCAGGCGGCATATTTGGCGGGTGATCCTCCTCCTATTGCTGCTCCTCCTCCACCCACTGATTTCGAGGGACTTCTTTCCACACTCCTCATTATCCTAGCCGTCTCTGTGATGGTCACAATGGCCTTGACCTGCTGATTGGCCTTGGGTCTGCTGGGCTCCTGGCACAATTGGGCCACAATACGTGTTCTTCGCGGCGGAGGCAATGGCTTGGGCGAGCCAGAAACCGAGTTGGAGTTCGATTTAGAGCAGTGGCCATTGGGCAGGGAGGCAGGGGGAACAACAGACTGATCTAGATGACGTAGCTTGGAGCTGTTAACCTCGCCGGCACTGAGGCTGCTGCTGTTGGGCATGGCGCCGACGCTGTCATCGGTGGCCTCTGATTGGGACAGGGACAGTTCATCGGTGATCAGTTGGGCCACATCGCTTTCGGTGTCGCCGGTCTCCCGGCGTGTGCTGCTGCTTCCGGCCACCCTCTTGGAGGATAGCTCTCCGGTGATGGTGGTGGTGGTGGTGGTGCTGCTGCTGGACATGCTGGTCATGCTGCCGGCACCAGCAGTTGTTGTGGTAGTGCCTGTTCTCAAACCCATCTCCAAGGCCAGGCCATCCGAGGAGAGTGTGCCATTCAGTTTGCAACAGCGATTGGGCGAGGACTGGCTATGCTGCACCTTCAGGGAGTTGCAGAGCAGGACGGGATTCGAGCTGGTAGCACCGCCAGGTGTGCCTGTACCTCGGTTATTGCCCCCCGGCCCGCTCTGCTGGCAATTCTTGTGGCAATGCCGGCACACAGCCAGCTTGTCCAGCACAATGGGGCTAGAGCGTACGGTGATCTGGCCATAAAGGAGGTTAGAAAGCAAAAAAGGAGCCAGGAGGAGCAGGAAGACATTAAGGGTAAAGAAGAGAGAAAGCAGCAGGTTTTAGCAATAAGTAAGCAGGCGAGGAAAAAAAAAGAGATCCCTGATGAAGATTAACAACCCATTTCTCACCTGGCTATCCGAGGTGGTGCTGTGCGACTGACTTATCACACTAGTAACCGCCTCCGCATCCGATGTGGAGTATATATCCGAGGTGGCACTCATGCTTAGCTCCTCGACGCCGCTCAGTCGCTTGCCTCCAAAATTGGGCTTGGCCGAGAGTCCACCATTCTCTTTGGCCAAATTGAGCTCCTTGGTGCGCTTCTCCAGCTGCTGCCGCGTCCAATAAGTGATCCTTTCATCCTGCTCGCTGTCGCTATTGAAGATTAGCTGCTCATCTTCGGCACTGACGTTCTCCTGGGATCTGGCAATGGCCGCCAGGCGAGCCTGTTGCTGCTGCTTGTCCAGCTGACCCTTCATCCAGTTGGCCAAGTGCAGGGCACTGGACTTGGGAGTGCCTGTCTTGTTTAGGATGCGGCACTTTTCGTCAATGAGGAGTTCGATCTGCTCCACATGGCCACTAGGACCACCGGCGCTGTTGCTATGGGAATGGCCATGGGAGGAACGATCGGTGGTGGCTCCTCCTCCGACTCCATGGGAGGAGTTAGGGCCGCGCTGCTGGAAGATTATGAGGATGTGGATGAAACATATACATTACCTGGACAAGGGACACGATTAATCCTTAATCCTGGACCCACCACCACCACCAGCACTGGGACCCACTATGGTTTTGGCAAATTAAAATTTGTGATGGGCTCTCTCTAGCTTAAGGCTTTTGGCTTTTGCTAGCTGCTTTTGCGTTTCATTTTGCTATTGATTTTGCTTTTGATTTGCTTTTGCTTTTGATTAGCTTTTACTTTTGCTTTTGCTTTGCTTTGCTTTGCTTTTGTCTTTGCCTTCTTTTCTTTTTCCTTCTTTTTTTCTTATTTCTTTAGAACTCTCTGCCTGTCTTTTATGATCTTTGTTTTGCTTTCTTTTTGCGAAGCGGAGAAACGGAACGAAAACAATAATAATCGCGGTCCATCTTTGATTAAAAACGCTTGCTCTCTGGCTCTGAATGGAGTTGTTTTCGTTTAAAGATTTAAAGATGGGCTTATAAGCGGGTTTATACAGGATAATACAGGGTTACATGGAGGGGGGTACAGTCACAACAAAAACATCTAAGAAGCAATGGAAGTTTGAAATTAGTTTTTTGAGAACAGGAAGAAGCAATTTGAACTTAAAACTAAAATTGAGTCCATCACAATTTTTAATTTATCAATTTTGGTTTTGGTTTTTTATATATATCTTGAAGATATATATTCTTTTTCTATATATGTATATTTTTAATATTTTTGTGGTTTATAATTCAGGAAGCGGAGCGTGCTCGGTGGGTTTTCTTTTTCTCTACTTGGTTTCCATTCCCCTGTTTTTTCGTAGTGTCTTATTTTCTTTTATATTTTTGTTTTTGTTTTCAGTGAAATAAAAAGAACATCCACAAGCGTTTTTAGTCAAAGAATCATTTTGGTTTTTTATTATTATTATTTGTTTTGAATTCATCGTTTCTCTTCGCAATCTCAATCTTAAACGGATTCAAGATATCAAGCTATATATATATATATATATATATATATGTATATATATATATATATAGATGTGTATATCTCGATCCTCTTCTCGTGTTAAATGTAAATAAATCGCAAAACCTTTCTAGACGTAGTACATCAAAGTTTACAGAATATGAGAATATGAATCTAAATAGTATGTATAATATATAGAAATATATATATATCTGCTTGTATATATATATATATAAGTGTGTATGTATGTATATAGTGTGTATAGAAATCTTTTTTCGGTTGTTTGTTGTTGTTTAATGCTCAAGGCACACACGAAAAATCGGAGCGCAAAAGACAACGCGGCGTATGCTTGATATTCAACAAGGGAGTGTGTGTAAGGGAGAGTGGTGTGTGTGCAGGTGGAGTGTGTGTGGGTTAGTCTACAAAACTCTTGGCTGGCAGGCTCAACGCTAGAGCTGCAAAGTATTGCAAGTTTTCTTTCTAATGATCGATTTAAAATCGTTTAGTATCGAACTTTTTGCCAGCCCTAGCTCTGGGACCATTCGGTAGAAGCACAGTGGCTAGAAATGTATTAAAAAGGCTTGGAAGAAAAATTTAAAATATTTATAATGAATAATTGTATAATAAGAACTATTAAAATCAATATATGTTCTAGGAAAAAACTAGATAAATATGAATCTCTACTGGGTTGGCCTTTTTATTAGATTTTAAACCACTGTGCAGCTAGCAGAGAAGTGCTCCCTCTTCGTTTTCAGAGATATTTAGATACGTAGATACTTAGATACGTGTGGTTAGCTTGAAGATACATACGCAAAAGGCAACAAAGTGTGCTTGCCACGGTTAATTGACATCGATAGTCGGCTCAGATACATAAAAGTAGCAAGTGTAGGTGACACAGCCAGCCAAGACACACACACGCACACGCACAACAAGGGGATAAAGATACAAATAGAGATACAAATACGGATACGTATACGAATACAGATACAAATACAGATACGGATACTATAGGTAAATATTCAAAGGAATGTTTGTGTTTCTATTTACAACTGGGTTTTGCAGGTTTTCTTTTTTGTTTCGTTTCTTTGTTTTTTTCTTATATATTTTTTTGGCCAATCAACAGTCTAACTTAATTAGGTAATAATTTCGATAAAGATAATATTTTGGCTAATTTACGTAAACAACTTAGCATACGATCCAATGGAAACTAGGACTAGGCTAAAGTGAAGATAACAACGGCTATAACAGTGATCCAATATAGGTTCTCAATTTTTTTGGCTACAAAATGGAAGCAATATTAACATTATAGTATAACTTCTTTTCTTTTTTCTTTTAAATCTTTGGGTTTCCTCTTGGCAATCAAAATACTAACCGAGCGAGAGAGACAGAGAGATAGAGAGAGTGTCTTGTTTGGGTAATATATATATGTATCTAAAAGCTAAAAACTCTTGTAAAACAATGTATATTTCGACTAGCTAATATACATAATTACGGCTATATATCTAGGGCCTGCATACTATGTATACTATGTAAATACATATATATATATATATATATATATATATGTGTGACTAAAAAGAGCCAAGTACTAGTACGATGTACCTCCGCTTCTCTGTGTCTTCTCAATAATCATCACCACTCTCTTGTCCAACCTTTATATACACTCGATTCTAAATCGAATTGGATGGAACAAATGTCGGGGCTCTCAGGGGGTTTACATGGATACGAGCATATGTATATACAATTAAACACACACACATAGAGATAGAGAGAGAGATGGTTTAGTTCTATGTACATTTTCCACAAATAATTGTCACTTCTCACTCGCAAATATAATGAGGCATACACTAAACCTAAAAACCCTTTGAAAACTGTGATTTTATTTGATATATTTCAGAGAAGTTTTTATCCTCTGGATATATCTCATGGTTTAGTGTAGGCTTTTAGCTTTTGATTTCGATTCTGATTCTGTTCCTAATCCTTTTGGGTTTTTTTCTCTTACTCTTACTGATCTTCTAAGGGATGCCTCAGTAATCCTCTCAGGTATCCCCTTATTGAACCTCTCAGAGATCCCCTTAATGATCCTCTAAGGGATCCCCTTATTGATCCTCTGAAGGATACTTTCACTGTTCCTCTCAGGGGTTCTCCCAACTGCTCTTTTAAGGGATCCTCTAACTGATCATCTCAGAATCCCCTGATAGATCCTCTCAGCAATCTCCTTACTGATCCTGTGAGGGATCCCCTTACTGATCCTTCTACTGATATCCTGGCAAAGTCAGTACCCAATCTTCCAGAGACACTGCCGCTGATACACTGAGCAAAGCTGGCGGGGCAAAAGCAGAGCAAGAGGGCCTCGCCAATGGAGCAGGGCATAGAGAGAGATAAATAAAAAGATATATATATATACATATATAAAGAGACGGATATATATATATAAAGGGAGAGAGAGAGAGAGAGAGTGCAGAAGTGGAGCTGTGGACTTCTTCCGATGATCAGTGGTGGTTACATAGTTGTCTAAGCTCGTCAAGGGTTCAAAGATTGTGCGGCAAGGTATCGGTATCGGTTTCGTTATCGTTATCGGTGTTGGGACTTGGATGGGGCTTTAGATTGGGCTCCGACTGTAGCCAAAAGTCAAATCACAGATCCAGGGAATCCGGCGGCGTCGGCTTGGTGGGCAACATGCCAAAGGGATCATCCACCACTACACTATCCTCCTCCTCCTCCTCGTCTTCGTCATCGTCATCGTCATCTTGGTCACAGTTCCCGTCGGCATCGTCACCCAGAAATATGCACTCCTCGACATCGGTGTCATAGCAGGGATCAAGATTAACCTCATGCAGCTGAAGATCCAGCTCTAGGAGATCCCAGGAGCCACCAAACTCCGCCAGGGGTATGCTCGGTGGCCTTTCCGGCGCTGCCGCCGGCGGCGGCACAAAGTCATTGGAAAAAGCATCCGAGTTGCAGGGCTGAGAGCTGGGCGAGATATTCGGCGTGGGTGTCTCCGGTGTGGTCAGCGACACCTGACCACCCATCTGCGTGGCCATGCCAGCACTGGACTCATCAATAAAAGACCTGCCCACCGAGCTTAGGCTGAACTCAAGTAGCTTCTTGGAGGGATGTGACTTTGATGGCAGAGCAGCCGGCTGCTGCTCACTGCTTACTTCGGGTATAACCGTGAGGCACTTGCAGTTGGCCAGCGACAAGGAGGACAGCACCGAGGTCTGGGTCTGTGAGTTTGTCTGCGACTGGGTCAGGGTTTGGGTGTGGACCTGGACCAGGCTGCCGCCGCTGCTGCTCAGGCAGGAGGAGGAGCCAACCCCTAGGCCCAGACCATTAACCAACGAGCCATTCCTTGCCGGCGAACTGCTGCTCTGCGGCAACTGAACCTGGGAGAGGGTCTGCGATTGGGACAGAGTGCGGGACTGGGAGAGGGTCTGCGATAGGGTCTGGGACTGGGACAGGTTCTGGGCCTGTGACTGTGACTGAGACTGGTAATGGGTCTGGGTGGCGCTGCTCGTGGTGGTGCTGGCGCTGGCGCAATGATGACGCACTGCACTAGCCAGGCGCTGCAGATTCTCGTAGGAATCGGCGCTGTCCAGACGCTTGCTGCGAAAGAGACGCACCTGCTGTTTCTGCTGCTGCTTTAGATGGATGCTGTCCAGCGACGGCAGCTTCATTGAACCCATTGAGGCGGAGGTCAGTCCAATGTCGCTCAGTGGCACCAAAGTATTAAGGACATCCGGCGAGTCCAACGGACTAGACAACGGGGTTGAGCCCAAAGCGGCATTGACCAAAAATCTGTGAAAAATAAAACCAGGATTACCCATGATCCAAGTCTTGGTGGATACCCAACCCACATCTGTCGCTGCAACAGGTTCTGCCAGACGGCCTTGAGCTCCAGGGAGGGCGCTCGAAGGATAAGACTCTTGCGGCGTGCTCCTCGCTTTGGCGTTCGGGTGAGATCGGGCGCACAGTAGCCAGTTGGACTCTCGGCCAAACGTCCATTGGGATCCACAGTCAGACGGAACTCGGTGGCTGTAAAAAGGGATTAGGATAACCAGAGGTCAGGGGAGGTTCAAGTTCAGGAATTCACTCACTCTTCTTGCGCATGTGAAAGCAGGAGTCGACTACATTAGCTATTGGTATGGGCTCCTCGGTGATGAACAGTACCCGGTCCCGGCTGACCTTGGCAAAAACAATAATATCGCTAAAAAGCAGCGTCCAATAGGGCTTCACGGATCGCCCCTCGACGCGGGACAGATCCCCACCGAATATCCACTGGCGACCCTGTACAGCCAGGGTAAAGGGCTTGCACTTGGTGAACACCATCCGTGATTCCAAATCCTGAAGCGTGAGAAGCGGCCTTCCTTCGCCCAGGGGCTCCATGAGGCCACTGCTCACTGTGATCTCCCGGTAGGCTGCCTGCAGTTCAGCAATCACCGTGCTAAAGTTCTTGTGCTCCTCGGTATCCACATGGCAATTGCCAGCGAGCAGCTGCATCAGCTTGAGAATTTCCCGGAAATGCTGCAACGGTCGATGGATAAACATGGTGAGATCGGGACGCTTACGCGGCACAGCCGGTTCCGTGATGAAGGCAATGAACTCGGACCCCGTCTGCCGCGATTTGTTGACCAGGACGCAGTCCGCCCGCTTGATTCCATTGCAATATTTTTTGTAAGCCGCACAAATCGCTGTCGTCTTGGAGAGATACACCCGCGAGGCGAAGTTCATGTGCGGCTCCTGGTCCTGTTGCTGCTGCTGCTGATCCTGGCTGCTGCACAGCTGCTCGAGGATGTCTTCCGCAATGCGCAGCAGCTCGTCAATGTTCTGGAACAGGGTGCGGTGGTCATTCGGCGAGATGAGGTCCTTTCGCTCCAGCAAAGGCTGCACGAATCGCTGTACTCCAAAGTGCAGGGCCGCCGTGAAGTTTTGCTCGCGGCTAATCAGTTGAAGGAGAAAGCGCCGCCGGTTATCCGTGATGGGCACAATGGACTGGAGAGGTAATAAAAGGGTTTAAGAACGGGGTTATCGCTTAATAATAGTTGAAGACTTGGAGGAGGTCTGGGGTTTTGGTGGGAGTGAGAAATGTTTGGGATATAGTTATGGAAGGTAGTAAAAAAAGGAGTGTCATGAGTCATGAAAAAGAATTACCTTTAGAAGGTCATTAAGCTATAAGTTTTTATAGGGGGTTCGGTTTAAAACATGGATAATCTTAACCCATCTTAAATGGTCTTAACCGCCACTTAAAGTGGGATTTAAAAAAAAAGATGAAGTGGATTGAGGTTAATTCGTACTTAGAAAAGATCTTAGAGAATTTTAGAGAAGGTCTTAAAAAATTTTAGCGAATGTTTTAAAGAATTTCGGAGAGGGAAGTAAGATATATAAATGATTAAAGATATTAAGTGAGCTACAAAGAGAAGCTCCTTAATGGGAAATGTTAGCTTAGTTTTATGAAAAATAAAAGGAACTCATGGTATATAGGCGTCATGTCTTAAAGATCTTATGTCTTAGAGATGTCATGTCCTATAGATGTCACGTCTTTAGTCTTCTGATCCATCTAAACGAGAAAATGTATAAACCAAACAAGGAAATAAAAAGTCAGACACGTGAAATCAAAAAAAGTTTATTGTCAAGCGGGTTCAGTGGTTTCTCAAAGGAACTAAGGGCTAGGCACAATATATAAATATATATATAAAAAAAAGAAATTAATAATTAATTAATAATAAAACTTAACGGGTAAAGGGGACAATATGTACAAATGGCAAAGACAAAAAAAAAAAAAAAAAAAAAAAAAAAAAAAAAAAAAAT
>VNKB01000399.1:0-37090 GCA_008042735.1 Drosophila leontia
TAATAGTAATTTCTTGTTGTGTATATATATGCCGGAAGTAGGACTGCAGCCATTTTACAGCTTTTGCCAACATTTCAGTCAAGTGCGTTGGCGTTTCCGCTGATGTTGGCACGTGTAGCGGCAACATTTTGCTTTTCCGTCACGCTCTTCTTCTTCGAGGGGTTTTGGGGTAGGTTTTGTGGATGTCTTTGTGTGTTTTGACACTCTTTTCGCATTAATGACACGGCACGAGCATCGTGGCTGTCTACTTATGAGGTGAATTTGATTTTATAAGCATTTCAATACGGTTCTATTAGACATTAGAAGCCGTTTTGTGAACCAATATTTTCTTTGTTAATGGTTTTAGTTTGTTCTGTTGGCTAAGTATTTGTTTTACAAATAACTAATATAAAAGCTCAAATGATAAACAAATAAAAAAGTGTAGTAAAATGGGGACCACATACTTTTTTCCTTTCCGTCATTAATGCTCATTCATTGTCAGTTAAGAATACCCTGCTTTAATGCATTCAAATATTATTGGATTTTATTTTTACGTTATAATTAAAAAATGCTCTCTTCTTTTATACAAAGGCTCCTAGGCAACTTTGACCCAAGAAAACGCTGATACTTAAAAAACTCACTCTGTAAACGTAAATGAGGTGCCCCCTAGTCCTGTTTTGGACCAAACGTGTGCTAACGATTTTTTAGCGGCTGCTTAAAGAAGATGGATAAAAAATAAGGGTCGGTCCTCTTTTGGGTCGTTTTTCTTTCCCTGTATTTGTTTCGGCTACTTTTTCCCAACCTCATTTCCTTCGTGCTTTTCCTTTTTGGCATCCTTTTTGTCCTTTGTGAGTAAAAGTGTGTATGTGTGTCCTAATAGGCTTTTGTGTTGGTCTCGGTTTACACGCCTTTGGGCTGGACTAACAAAAACGAGCTGTCCGGAATATAATTTCTATATATTTTTAGAACAAACCCAGTCGATTTGATGGACTCAAATATTTTTCTCTAATTTGTGTATTTTTTGTTTACTTGTCTTTGCAGGTAAGCGATGAGCTTTGAGTTGTTTGTGGAACATAAACTTGACGAGTGGTAAGAACAATTATAATTGCTTAAGAGTTATTAGAACTAAGTTCGAGGTTAAACGCACATAAATTAGGCTTAGCTAGCTAACAGCATGATCCTAATGAACTTAATTGCGGGATCCCGCTGTGTTTGTTACTAATCGAAACTCAATTTAATTTGAACGAAGAGGACACACCCACTATCTCATATGCTCAAGCGTTAACACAATTAAGCGAATCATAAAATCAATTAGTCGAGCATTGCATTTCATCTTAATGTCCACTGACTCGACAAATAAAATGGCGGAGCCAATGTCAAACAATTTGATACGGAGACACGCACACAGGCACCCCATTAAACACACACTGAGACACACACACACACTTACGGGAGACGGCGAGGACAAACATCTGCCCAATTAGAGCATTAAACCTAATGCCAACACGATTGCAATTAATTACCGAAGAAATTAAATTCCATGTTCAACACGTAAATGGCGAATATAAAGCGCGCCACCACTCCGTTCTGATACGTTCCGTTACGTTCCTTTTCGGTGGGCCACCATTATGTGTGGTCATACCGTCGCCTCTAATGCCACTGCTGTCGCTCCTGCTCCTCCACCTCTTAGAGGCCACCCAATTTCCGGACGCAGCCCTCCTTACTGCCGTCAAACAATAACGTGTTGCCACGTTAATGACGCCACATGGTGGCATCGGACTAGACCAATCTATGGCTGCACTTAACGTGGTCCGCGTTTTATGTCCTTTTTCGCTTCTCCCGCGTTTTATCTGAAACGCGACAGCGCGAAAAAGTTTTTCATGAGCTTGGATCTGGCTGGCAATGTGGTGTGGGAGTCGTGGGGTCAGTTGCAAATCGACATTATGACATGGCCTGGCCTCATTGTGGAAGTTATACTGCTGTTGTCCAAAGTAATTAAGTGTGGTGGCGACAGAACAAGATATGATACGATTTTGTTTGTCTTTAGAACCCCTTAATTTTATATTCTTACATCAAGTAGGATTTACAAAATATTATATAATGTTTATAAATGGTTTCAGAATCAGATCGAGTTTTAATTATGTTTTCGATAAAAATTGATGATTTTTAAAAGAATTTCTTAGCTAATTTGGCTTAAAAGCTACAATTGAATATAAGTAAAGTTATATATCGACAAGAAAGGAAGCTAACTAAAACAGCAAAGGTATAATATATGATATAGTCGTTCGATTTTCAGCAATTTAAAATCGAATCTCTGAAATAATACAAAATAAACATATCTCAAAGTAGTTGAAAATATTAGAAAAACATCGGAGTTATGATTTTTCTTATTTTTCAATGGCAGATATATGATATAGTCGGCCGATCCGGTCCGTTCTGACATATATAGTGGTGAGAATAGTCAGAAGATTCTGCAAAGTTTTACTCAGATAGCTTAAAAACTGAGGGACTACACATGTAATCATATACGATTTTAAAACTTTAAACGCGTTTTTCTCAAAACCACTTTTTTTGAGTTGGCCGAAAACATAACTCGAACAAATCTTAACCGATCGATCTGAAATTTTGACAGTATATCCAAAATACCTATGGCTATCGACACACGTAGGATTTTTTTTTATTTTTGCTTACTTTTTTTTTATCAACAATTTTGTGACGTTTTTTTTCATGAAAATTGAACATTTTATTTAATCACTCACCATTTTGCTAAAAATCAAAATATTGAAAAAATCCTACGTGTGTCGATAGCGGTTGAGATACAGAAACTATCAAAATTAGATTTGTTGTTCTAGATCAAAAATTAAGGACGTTAGGTTTTCGGCCATGGACCCCTTTCCAAAAAATAGGGCCTACGAAGACATGCTGCACAGCCGCCATTTTGTTTTCGATTTATTAAAAAAAAAAATTTATTTTGTAGTTCACATCTAACATTATCAAACCTATTTTTAAATTTTTCGATTGGCTTTTTCATTTGGCCAAAAAAAATTCTAGAAAATGGGCTTTTTTTTTTTGCCAGTTACTCAGATGGGGGACAATATAATAATAATATAATAATATTGAACCCACAATAATTCTTTATACTCAAATGTTCAATTATATTTTACGTTGTAGCTTGTTCTATGCTCCCATTGATAAAAACTATAATTATGTTAAATAAGGTTCTAATTAAATTCCACTGTGTTTAAGCTAAAATCTTTAATGTCGCAAATAAGTCGTATGTACAAAGTGAATGTATGGAGTTGGTCAAGACTTTGGCGTGTTGTGTGTGTATTTTGACTTTTCGTCTGACCACGCAAGGCACATTCCCAGTGTGTTTGCATTCTAAATATATACCTGTGCTAAAATGATTGGGTAATTGGTCAAATGCCAACTTGTCAACAAACTCGTCGAGTTCATGGCTCAAGGCCATTGAACCTCATGGGTCGCCATTGGCTGATTTAGTTTGAAGTTCGGGTCAGTTGAAATAACTAAAGAAAACAATTACTGAAAAGTATAAGCATATAAAACGTTTCTGTTTCGATATTAGTTACTTTTTATATACATCGCTATTATTATTGCAATAAATACCTTTTACAATTTGGTAATTCGAAACTTGAACAAGGGTTTGTGCTGTCTGCCCTTCTGGCAAACTTGCATTACCAATGATTAAGTTGATTGAAAACAAATAAATGGGGGGTATTACCGGGAATCTGAGGGAAGTGGAAGATAACGTTGGAGGGCAGGTTGATATCTTTTGACAGGCTTTGTCTGTCCATTTACAGTCCATTTACTAATGAGCCAATAAGGCCACGCGACCGACTCAAATGCCTTTTACGCAACAGGCTACCCTGCAAAATGGGGATATTTATGCTTTTAAATTCTTAACTTACCTATACATTGTTCTCCCCTAAGTTTTTTTGTATGTAAATTATATTTATTATTAGCCGATCTAGCATTTCAACCATGTCTCTTACTGCAGGCCTATAGATATTTAATAAAATGTTAATTTATGGCAATGTCGAATCGATTTTTGAATTATTCGAATCAAGCGAATTCCCCAGATGGCCAAACATATCTAAGAATGGCAATAAATATATGCTTTTCCATTAATGCAAACCAGTTAGAAATATTTCTACTGACTATGTTTCTTGGTGACCTTAAGTAACTACAAGAAATATAAAATATCGTATACAAAGAAATAGGAATAAATAAATTCCGGCAACTTAATTTAGCTCTATTCAAAATACGTATTTTCTCTCTTTTCTTTTCATATTTTACTTTTTATACTTTAATACATTCTTAAAGTCCTTAGGGATTTCTCGGAACATTTGTAAGGAAACTTAACATACTCGCAAATAAGTGCATATTTACATTTTCCTTTTAAATTCAGCAACAAGTTGTTTTTTTTTTTTTTTTATTAAACCCATAAAGCAACAATAATTGCAGACAAATCAAAATCTCCTTAAAGTGAAATGTGTCAAGCCTTTACCAAATTACAAAACAAGTCAAACACGAGTAATAACAAACTTTTATGTTAATTGTAATTACACAATTTCAATCAAGTTAATTGGGCAATTCCTGGCAGATGTGGCAGGAGGTTAGCTTCGTTTAATGATTTATTCAATTAAGACGGAGCAGGAAAATGAAAATTTTCCGCAAGGATTATTGGTTTACATAATCAAAGGCCAGACAAAGTTTAAAAGGACATCAAAGTCATTTTTCAGGCAGATCAAATTAGGCCTCAACTTGAGAAATTCATGAGTAAAAGTTCTCCATGATCAAGGCTTTAACCAATTATCGTGGTCTCAAAAGTTTGTGTTCTGTTTGCGTTAAAGGATATTATTAACTGGCCGTAAAATATGCATATGTAAGTACACGTTTCTTTAACGTTGGCGCAGGTGTGCCGCTGACAGATGTAACAAGCTGCATATAGCCATTTAAACAGCGAGCAAAAAGTTAAATAACGGTGGGTAGGAAAGAGCAAACAATTCGCCCCTTTTGTTCCCCCTTTCTTCTTTTTTGTCTTTTAGCTTTTCCCGGATTTTCCGGCAAATCATGTGAAAGCGCTTTAAGCTAAAAATTTGCTAAGCAGGAGAAGCGAAGAGTGCTTCTATATTTTTGTGCCAATTTATGTGTGCGAAAGGAGGGAGCAACTGAAGCGTAATGGAAGGGGAAGTACCTGCGCTGCATTCTTCAAAGTTTTCCGAACTTGCAAAGTTTGAACACTGCCTTAGCGTTGCCTACTTGGTGGGAGCAACATTTTTGAGCTTTTAGTCGAAGGAACGATATAAATTTAAGCAATATATGAGAATCTCATTCATAATAACTTGGTAGAACGTAACTTGCAACTATATATGATTGGGGAAATAGGGTAAACCAAGCTTTTGTATTTAAAGAAATTGTGTTTAGTGTTGAAATCGTGAAATCTCCAAAAATTTTGTCAATACCTTGCGGTCGTATATATAAGTTTAAGGTCATAATATTCCATAGGGATTTGGTTATAATACCCTGAAAGGGTATAAATATAAACCATAGTTATAAGGGCATGGTACATTACCATTCAAAGCGATTCAGCGACAGCAAACTGCACAGATGACAGCTAGCAGCACACATGCATGCATGGTAGTGCCAATTTGCAAACATGGGCTAGAAGCGCATAATCAGGCGTCAAGCTGAATGTCTAGAAGTCGTGGCTTTCGCCTCCCTCTCCCGCCTTCAGCCTGACTCCCAGACACAAGTGTAATTAATTACTAAATACGTGTTTGCAATGCTTAGCTGAGAGCACTAGCACGCACACACAGCGGGACAGATACGAATGCCAGGCTAAACTATTCGCACTTCAAACGGAATATCCTTCCGAGAACTCCAGGCTGTCTCAAGTGTCCAGCTACCCTGCTCTCTAGGCCTCCTGCATGTGCATTTCAATGATAATATACGTACTTATATATATATATTTTAACAGCTCTGACCACGCCCAGCTGTCAGCTGTGGGTGTTGACTCCGCCCCGGCTGAAAAGTGTTAAATAACAAGTACAAGTCAAAGTTTCCCAGCTCTCGACTCACAGAGAAAGAAGGAAAAAAAAAACTGTTCGCCCTCTAGCCTTATAAATGACTCTCAAGGCTTTTGAGTTATGAAATGAGCTCCCCCGTTCTCTAGGTTTCCCCAGCTGAAGCAAAATGATAAATTATATCTCGCCGCTCCTCCCCGTGAGACATTCGAAATATGCTGGTAATTATTTTGTTGAATGTCGCTCAGGTTTTAGTGAGAGAATTTATTATCTTCATTCTCTCTCTCGCCGGCCGACGCCCATACTAGACTAGACCATAATAAATTTGTGTGGGTTAGTTGGCATCGTCCAGAGTCGCCATTTATAAATGACCCTGACTGTGCACTCAACGAACAGGAGGTGAAATGGTCTACATTCCCCCGGCACATTTATTAGGCACCGATAAGCGAAAAACATTGGGACTAGGTTGTTATTCTAATTAAAAAAGGAATAATAATTTAATATTAATTTTAATTTAATGAATTTTAAGGGGTTTTTAAATCAAAAGATAAGACACATTGAACCTTAGCAACGTGTCAACTTCAATCCATGTCTTGACCGTCACTTTTAAGTAGTTATTGCCTTGTTAAATACGCTCCGCTCCTGCAAGTCTGAAGGATATGACAATGAAATTGGACATCCTTTTGAGTATACCTGTCAAAAAGCAATATCAATTAGAAAACCGTGTACAGTGCGTGGGGAAGGAGACAGCTGTGATTTCTGGTTCAAAGGACATGGCAACAAAGCCAAGCCGAAACCAGCCAAGCCAAGTCAAGACAATTACAGACACTGGCCATCTGGAACGAGAAGCAGTCAAGGCGGTTGCCCCGGCCCGGGGAATTGTGAAAAATGTCAAGTACAAACGATGAGCAGAAGAGTCGACAAAAAGCCATCTGACAACCAAACAGAAATCGGTAAGGGGACCCAAACACTTGACGGAGAAATTGTGTTTTCTTGCGACAGAAATTGGTACACTTTGGTTAATAATAATGAGGTTTGTGGAAACTATTCACTGTCGGCCTTTCGGCATTCTGCAACGCTAAAAAACACAATTAAAGCTGTTAGTCGAAGTGATTCTGCTGCAAAATCAAAGTCCCACCAGCGGAGTTAAAATGCAATTGGCTCGACGGCCAATCAGGGTAGAAATTAAATAAATTGGCAAATTAAATAATAAATTTGGTGGCCAATGCAATTTCATCGTCGGTGGTTAAGTGAAACACTTTTGTAGCCTACTTTCGTGGGCCTTAGATTCTGCCACCTCGAATAAAAGTTTTCATTTGACCTCACTCCTTCCGCAAACTAGTTTCTCGTTTTTTTCCCTCTGCTAATTGCTTGTCCATTTTACGGGCTAAGGGTTATGGGTTACGGGTTACGGGCTACGGGCTACGGGCTTTGGGTGTGCGGGATTGGGGCAGCAACTTCGAACCAGGTTGCTATGTAGGTCGCCAATTGGATTTCAAGCAATTAAAAGCGGATTAAAACTGCTCTGCGTTACGGCAAATGAAAAAGAAACTTGGTCTCTTTTGCATTGTTTTTTAATCTGATTGTGTTTTTGTTTTTTTGTTTTTTCTTTTTTGCCTTTTTGCCTTTTTGATGACGGCATAAGGGCTTCATAGGGGATTCCCCAGCGATTTGGTTGCCAAAGAGGGATTTTGTCTCTCCTGTCTCACTTGTTACGGCAATTTTATGCGCATTAACAAGGTAATTGCAGCAGCTTTAAAAGACTTACGCGCCCACGATATACATTATGTACACAAGGACTAAAAGGGAGAGTAAGAAGGATAAAATCTGTTCGCTGTTCAGCATTGCTTACTGTCTCTAATAGAAAACTGTAACTTACTGGAGTATTTGTACAAGCTTGCTTTGGGATCAGAATATAAAAATTAAAAACTTATTCAACTAAAATAAAATTCCCATACTTTTATAAAAGAAACTCTTACACTCACCTGCTTAGAAGTGACTGTGCTGTCCTGAAGTTTTTTCTCTAGTAATTATTGAAAAGTTTCCCAGCTCGCAAGTTATGCGAGCATTAAGTAAACGTCACGGATAATGTTTATGAATTTATAATGCATAATGTGGCAGCAGAACCGAGGCGGAGGTTCCTCGGCAGACGTGGAACATGACGCGCGGGCGGGACATGCTCCGAAGTATGCAACAAAGTTATGCAAAGTGCTACGCCTTGCTTGCCACTTGAGAAACGCTGCGAAATTCTCGAGCAATGTAAAAACAGAAAAAATAGTGTCACAATGCATAATGGGCTGAGGAGGAGGAGTCATACCCCCCGTCTGCGACATTTTCCTGCCAACTGCAACAGGACGCAGGTTAAGTTCTTGACGCCGGTGCCACATAAAGTGGCAAAAGTTATGCACGGCCCTGTGCCAGAAAAAGGGGCGTGGCAAAGTGTCAACTTGTTTGATTTAGCTCCCAGGAAGGAGCACTGGCATAGAAGAAAATAACAAAAATAATCAGCCCCAGAGCTGCAGGCGGCAATTTCTCATGCGCCAATCAGTGCCTCATTACATGCAACCTGGCTCGCCAGTTCCACTCGCACACACACACACACCACACCTCATCTTCAAGTATATCAGCTTCCGCTGCCATCATGATAGAATTATACAAGGTAGTCCACTCGGAAAAAATAAGCCCTAGTTCGACTCATCAAAGTGTGCGTGAGACGGGTATAGTCTCAAATTTTGAGTGAAATGTCAATAGTATGTGTGTTAAACACACTATGTTTTGGGCCGAAATTCACATTTAGGTGTTCTTCAATTTTGCTTTAACGTTTGTGCCACAAAAATTGCAGTAAGACATTTTATTTTATTTTCTTATTAACTCAGATTGACAGGAATAAAATGTGCACACACAATCTACTCAACCCATTGAGTTCATCTCAATGAATAAACACGAGCTGTCAAAATAAGCCCTAAAACTCGAACATTTGGGACCAGACTAGACTACCTTGTATAATTCTACTATGGCTGCCATAGCATGCTGACGTGTTTCCGGCAAAGAAACATTAGGGAAAAAACAAAGAGAAGAGAACGAAAAAGCGTCGAGAGCATATATATTATGTGATTTATTATTTTATCCCGTCAACGTTAAAAAAGTCTAAAAAGTTGCTCCATGTAGTAAGTGGATGGAAAAAAACAGGAGTAAGCTTCGTAGGCTGAAGTTTGAATACTCTTAAGGTTATTATACCTAACTATTTTCATTTTTCTGTATATAAAGTATGCGTTATAATAAGAATATGTTGAAAAGCAAACATAAATATCTCTGTACTTCTTTAAAGTAAATAAATTTATTAAAAATCATTAAGGGTTATGGAATCCTCTGAAAATCTATTGAAATTATCATTATCGATGCATAGGCTTAACATTTTTACGTCTTCCCTAGGGTATATTTTGTCCGCTTCAAATATTATTCCACTTTAGCTTTCAGGAGTAAGGCTTTAACGATTGTTGCTCCCCTCAGTTGACGGCAATTAATTCTTAACTTCAAGATTCCTTTGCTCTCACCGGCGGGATGGAAACAAGTTAATATATCAACATTACGCCGCACTAGATGCCAAAAGCGAGGAGTCAGCGTCTTGATTTTGCGCTTGACTAATTTTAGCTCTCGCTTCTCTTGCTACTTTCCCCATATTTTCCTTCCCTTCTTTTCATTTTCATTTTGTTTTGGAAAGTTTTGTAAGCGAACTCGTGCCACTTTGCCTGGCGTTGTTGGGCATTTTCCGTTTCCGCGTTTTCCTCCGAAATTAGTAGTATTTGCCATCGTTGTCGCGCTCTCCGATGTTTTATCTTCAACTCCATTGCGCGCAGGCCAGCAACAATTTGTTTTTCGCTTCGGCAACCGCTTGCTCCGGCAACACTTGATAAGCGAAAAACTTTCGCATTTTGTTGCCATTTTGTTGAGTGCTGGCAAAAAGTTAAGTGGGACTTTAATATAAGTTTCTAGCTAAGCTTGACCCTATAAAACATTTTAATATAAATTACTAATTTGATCTATCTTCTTATTCTCATTTCAGGTAAATTCTCATCTATCCATATAGTTGTATCGACTCAACCACGATCGAACTTCAGTATACTAACAGGTGATATATTAGGATGCTCCAGAAATCACTAGGGGTTGTAAAACTCTTTAAAGGGCGTCTAAAAGTTTGCAATGAAATGTTTTAGGTGCCAATGTAAATCCTTATGAATACTAATTTTGGCACCTTATTCGGGTATTTCAAAACACTAGACATTTCCACAACACCCCCGATAGATATACATTTTTATTTGTTAAGCTATAGTGAAGATTTCCTTACTTTGCGTGTCATTTTTAAACAACTTATATCTTAGCCAATTAAATATGCGCAATTTATTCGCTAAAACTCGTCCTTGGTTCTGGCTGAAGTCTTCGCATCCTTAATTGTCGCGCTATATGTCCTCTGAGTCAGCCTCAATTTTCGGTTGAATTCCTCTCTGGGGTTGACGCGCCTGAATGTCGCGATGGCACTTAAAATATGCAAGGCATTTGACATTTTAATCAACCATTGCCCTCGGAACGCAGCTAGGCAAACATTGAAGGAAAAGTGCAGGGAGAGCCGAGAGATGAGAGAAAAGAAGCACTGGGAAAACTTGCGGAAATTCCTTAATGAATACAAATACGTCCGACCGCTCTGCTATTTTTTTTAGTGCCAAGAAAAATAGAGGTGGGCTAATTGGAAAATTTTTCGCTTTACGCCCTTGATCAGTGTTAGTTTCTACACTTTCTCTGAATAAAAAAAATGCTGACTGTTCTTGTTACAATATTAATACTAAATTCACCTGAAAATTAGCAAATGTGGCAAACCAATGTCATTATTTCTGATTTAGGTTATGCTTTTAATGTAATGGAAAGTCCCGAGAAACTTAATTATTTGAAATCTTTTGTAAACAAGACTTGAGTATTAGTTGAGGAACATGTTTAAATCTTCTCTGAAGAAAAGCCTCTATATTTTTCAAATGGTTTGCTGAATTCCTACATGGAAATTTGCGGTGCATTTCAAGCCAAGAATTTGTGCTCATAATATGGTTTAACCAAACTTTTCAATCTATAGACACTTGACTTTCCAACTGATTGTGAATTTTTGAATCCAATCTAGCGAACGCTCTAGCGCTTTTACCGCAGGACACACGCACACAACTGCCGCAAAAGGAGACACATTTATTGCGGAATTCTGTGGGTGGCAACATAACTAACGGTAATTAGCTACTTTATGTCATGGCCCACACACACTCAACCACCGAAACAGTCATTTGTCAAAGCCCCCGGACCGAGTTTATGTTGGGAATACTGCGGCCCGTGTACATTTTGTGGTCAATTGGGAATTGCAATTAACGCATAGTTTTATTTTTATTGCCTTTTGGGTTCCATGATTCAACTGCGCTTACCCAACAACATGGCAATTCCACACATTTATTTGTCCATGAAGAGGAATGAATAAATTGTGCTGGAAACAAATCTTGTTTGCAGAATCTTGGTCTTTATTGTTATCATACTTTAAGCTCGTCCCAAGTTCTCTAATTTATGTCTGAAATAGTGGACTGGGATATGAAAAGGGTAGAATATCTATTTAGGTATGTATGTACATCTCTTAAGCATTTTAGAGACTTCTATATCATGGCTAGGAAACATTATAAATATTATTTGTCATTTGTAACGACCCGCTATTGGGGTTGCTAGATCGCCGGGGTCGGGGTTCGTACAGAAATTTATAAGTCCAGGCCCCTCATTGTAGGTATATATGTTATAAAAGACATACATTTACGGACCTAGTTAAAACTCTTTTTTAATTCTTAATTTAATCCATTTTTGATAACATTGGAGTTCTTTTTTTTCAATATTACTTATAAGTTGTCAGTAGCAATTAATTTAGAATCTAAATAATTAAGCATCAAACGGACTAACAGTTTTATTACCTTAAATGACCATTTATTGAAGTGGATTAGTAGTTGCTTTTTTACAGACGAAGTGTGGCATTTGCCTACACATTTACCCTAGAAAGGAGTCAAAATAAGTGCCAGTTATATACTAGTTAGTATAAAAATAGAATTTTTTATATACAAAAAATATTAGGACAAATCACATACTTAATATACGAATATATTATAAACTGTATTATATTCAACAACCCTTTCCGCATTTAATCAGACACTCGGGACTTTGGTCTGTCGTTATATATGATTTATGTCTAAAATTCAATTACTTGTCTTCCTGTGGAGGGACCAAATCGGTTCCTGGAAAAATGGGAGAAAATTGTGCGGGGCCTTGCCACCAGTACTACCTTAAATAAATTCGAAAAAATGTACTTTGCATTTTAATAGCTTCATTTGCGTTTTTCCATTGCCTAGCGAATAAGTTTCGTATTTGCATTTAGATTCCTTGCAGGCAGGCTTATGATCTTGTCAGCAATCCAAATATTAAAAGTGTGTGTAAAAAGCAGAAACGGTTCTTTACAAATATTATATTTGCAGACAAATCAACAATTTTGAGTGAAGGCAATTTCCTCAGCTTGGTCAGGGGATGGCTCTTCTGCATTTTAATTCAATATGTCAAAACGAGTCGTTACCAACAGCCTGACTGGCAGTCCAATGTGGCGGTCCCCAACAGCTGCCAGTCAAAGTTGGAGTGGTGGTCGTCAAAGTACCTGTCAGCGAGTCGGCCAGTCAGACTGTCAGTTACGCAGTCAGTCGGTTAGACACTATGGCCTTTGTCTACTTAGAGCCATTTAGCTAGTTAGTCGGTCTCACCACGAAACGCGACTTCAGACATCGCCTGCAGCACACAGACCGAGGGTGTCTGCCACTCAGGATGTCTGTTGTTCCTTCAAATGCTTGACTATAATTAGGCTAAAAGTAAGACGGTTTTTATTTAGTTAACACTCTAGGAGGGAGTTTCTATCATTTTAAATGATTTCATATTTATGCTTTACAGTTACAAATCGTATTAATAAATAGGTGAAGAGACTCAAATGTTCATTAAGAAATGATACGCAAAAGAGTAGAATTATGTTTAAATTAAATTAGTATATTTAAAATGCTTTAATTTTAAACTAAAACAAGAAACTAAGCTATCTTACTCACGCCAAAGACTGTATACCCTTTCAGTTTAAAAGAGGAAAAGTTTGATCAGAAGAAAATAAACAAACAGGGGATATACATTTGTATAAAAAACATTTATACATTTATTTAGTAATTCGATTTATTTTTGAAACTTAAAACTAATTTTTAAAATCGTATAAAAAACCTATATCTCATTTAATAGACATAATGGTGTAATCTGCCTATGAGAAATGGAAGAAGACTAAATGCAAAGCTCCATTTATAACTAATAATATAATATTCTGCAAGCTAATAACAAAAATTAATAATTTGAATTTAGAATTTATTTAGCCTTTGCTGAATTTTGAATCTCTCACTCTTGATTATTAGCTGGTAGATTTGAATTATTGTTTTAATTAAAATCATGCACCTACTATGTAGTTTACGGAGCGTTAATTCATTTTATGACATATTTTTTCCACACGCTCTTCCATGTCTACTGTGCGTATGCTTAATGTCTGCATCGTATTGTTTATATTTGAATTGAAACGGCTAATTTATCTTGTTCTACTTTGTCCCCCTTGGAGTCCCCCACTGCCTGCGTTTAGATAAAAATTTCAAGCAATTTCGGTGCGGTGGAAGTACAATTTATCACATTGACGCTGATGAATTGTTTGCTTCACACTATGACAACTTTATCGTTGACTTTGGCGATGGTGTGCCGGCACCTCCCTCGTTCGTTCCTTCGCCCCCTAAAGCCATCCTTGCCACACTTACTACTCTCAACCCCACAAGCCAGCGAGTGAGACTCTCAGCTTGTCTTTGGGTTGTTAGTGTTGAATTGCTTGTAAAATGTTTTGTAACTGTCACGACTGGTGTCCTGCGACTCCTCGCGTTTCAGCTGCTGTTTCCTTATTTTCCGATAATGATTTACCATCGTTTGTCTTGCTGGATACTTTAAGGAATAAAATGTCATAAGCTAGAATTCCTTGTGAATTTTGGCATCTGGGCCCTACTTTATTGGGTATATTTAAATATTGGGGATATACATGCCTTATTGCCTGTATCGTTTATTTTAAAATATATATACTTTAATCTAATTGTATGCTGGCTTTTAGATTGCAACGTCAATCGATTTTTCTTTTAGTTTTTTCGACAAAACGCTTAAGATGATATTTCTCTATGAATTATTCAGCAGAAAGTAACCACCCCTTTTCCGCCGAGGACGCGGAATGTGTGTCGCCAGCAAGTGAAAAATCACAATCATCCAAACTTCAATCAGGCATACATTTTTATCATCTGGCGTATACTTCCCTGCAGCTGTTGCCAGGACCTCGTCCCTCTGGCACACAAATAGTAGACCGCCTGATGATGTACCAAAGTGCTCGTTGTTTTTGGCGTTATAACTGTCACTTGTCCTCGATACACTTGTCTGCCAGTCTGCCAGGATGTCGCTCCTGACGGTTCTGATGGGGCTGCTGCTTCTCTGGCTGATGTCACTCCCGGCTCCCCTCGTTTCCGGCTGATTGTTGGGACAACTGCCGTTAAAGATCTAAATTTATGCCGCTGTGATAGCGAGCGGGAAACTAAAACTGTAGACGAAAAATTGATATTTTATGGTTATGAATTATTGCCAGCGATTATCGAGCAAAGTTCTGGGGATAAAAGAGTTTCTCTTTATATTTTCATGGAAGGGACGGAAGGAGGTACGGAGAACGGGGCTCACGTTAGAGGCGAGCCGTCAATATTGAACGCTTTCCGGCACACAACATCATGGCTGGTTGAAGGGTGAAGCCGACATTCACAATGGATTTGTGCTAAAAAGTTTCGAAACACACACAGAGACGCAGGATGAGGGCCATTGAGGAATTGCATTACTCATTGTTGAGTGTTTGAATTGAAATAATATTGTGGAACGGCGCAATATTGGCTTAGAAAGGATATTGTGCACTCGTCAGTAAACAAATAACTTTATACGTGCACTCATATCCTGCATGTGAAATGCGATTACTGTGCATTTATGTACATCGATCTAAGCGCATGGGACTTTTATTTGTATATCAACGATAAATGGGATTTGTGTGCAATAACTATATGACATTTGATATTTCACCGGGCGTATAAAACAATTGAATTGTCAGGCCTTTTATTTTCATTTTTTGGCCCACACTAGTTTTGACTTGTTCAACAGCAAATTGATGTCAATACATTTTTGTGGGCGATCACTTGACTTGTTCCACTTAAAATTCCTTAACTTTGTGCGGTGCCCGATGCATTTGGCCAAATGCCTTTTTGAAATGAAGCCAACTACTTGTCACACCCACTGGAGAGCACATGAGCCAAGGCGAAAGGAGGCCAAAGGAGACCCTTAACTTAACTCAACTTGACATACTCCTCCTCCCCCAAGCCCCCTACTATTTCAATTGTTTGCCCTGCTCGTTTCTTTGACATGCGCTGAACAAAAGTATTATCTAAAGATGGTCACAACAGAATTGGTGACTCGGTATACGTACACAGTAACTAGGGAATATTTTCTTAAACATTAATTGTGGAAATACTATACGAATGTGAAATATATAAAGGTAATATTATAAAGATGCATAACGACCATTGCTTTTTTTAATTTCTATATGAAAGCAATCTCTTACTGTCTCTGGCTTTTCAACATGTTTAAGAGCAAAATAATTCTTTTGTCTTTCGTGCTGGTTTGCAGTTCCATCAAGGGTTATAATAAATTGTCTTAACAATCAATTGTTACAAATAACAATGGATATTTCTGCATCTTTTATCCATTTGACTTTCATTTGTGATACTCCAATTGTTCATTGGTTCATAGGCTAACTTTATTTGCATTTCTTGGTGTGCATGGATGATGTATGCGCATATGTGTGTTTATTGACGAAAATCTTTGACTGAGGGCTGGAAGGATGGACAGTTTGACAGGATCGACCCCTTGTAGCTGAGGTCGGTGCTCATCACCCTCGACATCGGAGCAGGCGGCACACGACGACACTCCACGCCCGGCTGAAGTTGCCTGTCTTGCCGAGAGCTCCATTCACTTCCTGCAACTCCAAGTGCAGCTCCAATGGCGACTGCAATTGCTCCGGCCGAGGTGCAGGACGAGGCGCCATTCAAGTGTCTGGCATTCACGTGTGAGCAGCGGCAGCTGACAGTTGACAAGCTGACAAAGTCAAACTCGTCCTGCGACGGGGACGACGACGCCTATAAACAGTGATGCCAATTTAGGGTTTTTTTTTAATATTATTTTAGATTTTATTAACATTACTTTGTATCGAAAATTAGACTTCTTTTTATTAAAAATATATTTGTTATTTCAACTAAAATATTGCAATAAAAAATATTATTTATATTTTATCCTTTTGCAAATGTGTATTCCTCCTTTAGAATGGGGCATCCCTGCTCGTAATGTGTCTGTGTGCATGCAACCCCCCTAAATTATGATGTGTGTGCGAGTGCTATATTACTTTTAATAGCTGCTCTCCCCAAACTCTGGGGGCATTCAATTTATTCCCTTTCACACACATCTTATACACACGTTGTTGTGCCGTCGTGCTTTTTGAATTTTTCATATTCGCCGCTCGTGTCTTTCTTACATAATTGCTTTCTGGGCGCTTCGCTGTTGTGACTCTTTGTTGTGATTTGCTGAAAGCCATGATTTCATTTTAAATGAGTTTTTGATTTATGCATTAAACACATAATTGTAGCAGATTTCTTATTTCCCTTCCTCGCTTTCGTTCTTCTTCCTTGATGTGGATCTCTTTCCTTTGTCCTTTTAGAGTGTGCCGGAGGATTTGTCTGCCGGTTTGGTGTGCATAATTTAATGTTTGGCTTGATTTATGCGGAGACGCTAACTTGGCGAAACTCTGAAAGAGGTTTTAATATAAGAAATAAGTTGAGGATTTACTGAGATGGGTTCCTGAGGCACTTGATCCTTGGAATTGATGGAGGAAAAGTGACAATTGAAGGGGAATTTTCAATGATAAAGGTGCGCAGGTTAAAGCACCTGCACATTCAGGAAGAAGAGAAAAGTCTACCGAAATAAATTAGAAGAAACTGTTCAGGAGCTTGTTCGTTAAACGTTGACTAAGCTTTTACAAGCATCTCCGGTAACGAAAACTACTTCAACTACTACGTTCTTAATTCTGAGCCAGTCAAGGATGTAGGAGATTTTCCACTTAGAATCAGTTTTTGCCCCTAAGCGCATAATTCCATTAAAAGGAACCCCTGGCTGGCACAGACAGAGCACAGTTCTCAAATCCTTTCCCACTCAGCATCACACAGAGCCCCCAAAAAGACGTCCTAACAGCAATTAAACTAAAAGCAATTAGATGCACTGGCAATAAAAATTTAAATATTCATATTTTCAATGCAAATTAAATGGGGCTCGAAGGAGGCGGCGGCTGAGATTACTTACTGCGAAATGATGTCAAATTATAGAGCGTTCCTGGCATCCTCCTTCATCCAGTTCAGACAATTTCCACAGTGCTGCGCGTAATTGAGTGTAAAGTTTTGAATATATAACGACGAAAAATTCGATTATTCTTGTTTATGAACTCGTTCCATCATCGATTATGTGGCTAATAAATGGTCTACCAACTCTGTTCGGGTGATTTTATTTACGAAGCTTGGATACATTTTTAATTGCAATCACAATTATTTATACTTTGCAGATAACGTATGAAAAAATTGATGAGCTTCGCCCATAGAGGGGTATTTTTAACAGGATTATGGACATATGACTTCTGCCCAGCTCAGTAAATCAATAAAGTTGAAAGGTCAGGTCACAGCATTCCCAATTTCATTACGCTCTGACTCGATTCTCCATCGTATTTTCGCTCGCAGGCCAAAGTGTTTGAAACATTTATACTTTATTGCTATTTTGCATGCATAAATAGGCGGCTGCAGGGGAGGATGCGGCGGCCAGGCCCGGCATCGGTTCCGTATCGAGTAGCATCTCTGCAGTGCTTGCCAAGTGGGTCACGTATCGCCGGGGTAGCTGTAGCTGTATCTGTATCTGTATTTATCTGTATCTGCATACCCGCCTTTAACTACCCAACTTCCAGAAGTTATGCGGCATACTTTTCGGCTGA
The DNA here is from genome assembly GCA_008042735.1 of Drosophila leontia. NCBI lineage: Eukaryota > Metazoa > Arthropoda > Insecta > Diptera > Drosophilidae > Drosophila > Drosophila leontia. Next base: position 18,241 of record VNKB01000399.1, read on the forward strand.
TATACACACACGTATAGTAGTAATAGTCCTCTTCTCTCTGGTGTGTGTTCGTTTTTCTTGTTCATTGAGTCGAACTTTTGCCTAGCGCGCTGCCCTCTGCTGGCATGCTTGTTCGTTCTACTGCTGCCGGAGATAAAAATTCAATTATGGCCTTTTCCCAGCTGACTCCTGCCATTTGTTGAGCGTTTCTGGCATTCATTAATTTATTTTTGTGATGTAAAACAATTGCGAGATATTTATTTAAATTCAAAATACGACACATTAATTAACACGTACCAATTGATTTATGTCGCATTAATTACCACGCCACGCACTCACAACCTGTGCAAGCTGCAATTCATATAATAAATGCCAGTGGCATAGCAGTACAACAAAGGATTCGATTCGCAGATACCCCTTTTTTAAAGGTTATAATATTAATATTATTGTTTGCGCTAATTTGATCATTTACATTGTCTTCTCGACAACTTATATATAAAATGTAAATAAATTAATTCTAATTCATGGAAAATAGTTATTTATATTTCTCTTGGTGTACTCCTGTTATTTTACAAATAGAGGAAAGGAAATTATATACCAATTTGCATAATTTTAATTGATGGCCTTTGTATGTCCAACATATGTCTGCTCAAATATTAACCATAAATCATAATAAATATTGAATTAAAGCATTTAATATTGTAAGCCATACAAAAAGCAGAAAAATACAAGGAATTTAAGCATTAAAGAGACCGGAGTAGAGGCCTTGCTAGCTAGGGACAAGTGCCACTAGAATAATGTGTCAATAATGTGCGATTATATCGACTACAATCAGCCAAGTCCTCGCCCAACCCTTAAGACCCTTTACGTCAGTCATCCACCAGACATATTGCTGATAGAAAAAGCTAGGAGAGCGAGCAAATTGTGTGAAGTTCATAAAAAAGGATACGGCAAAGAGCTCCTTATGGGGGGTTCAATGGCGAAGAGCCTCAACTTTGCCCTTTTTATTTCTCCTACTTTCTGCCGCTGCTCATTTTATATTTTTCATATCCGTGAAAGTCACGTATTTATTTTTATTTCATTTTGCCTGCGTTGTTTTTTGCAAAGGCTAACGGAAAAAATCAATTGCGCGCAAATTGAGTAAATGTCATTTAGACTTCCGGCGCCCGTTTGACTTCGCCCCACAAAGCCGACTAAAGAACATAAGCAAACGATTGTCAAACATAAACGCACACCCTCGCACACGCCTGCCGCAAAGTATGCGACAATGTGGCATGTGATCCCGCCATTGCATAAATATGTGAGTTGACAATTTCAAGGCTCTAAAAGGATATACGCGTGTACATTAAAGTGGACCTAAGTCACATGATAATTTAAGATTTTCGCATATTTAAAATTATGGGTAATCTTTTATAAAACTAATAATTTGGTTGCTTTTATTATTTTAATACGGATACGCATCTTAATGACTCATATTAAATATTTAATAATTTGTACATTTGCTCCAACATTCTCTGAAAGTTTAAGTATAATCTTATGATAATATTGCAAGCTTTTATCTCCATTTCGTTCGCACTCACTTCTGATAGTTAGTCGAGTATGAAACCGTGGTTCCAAACTGGGGAAACCAAAAATAAATGTTTCTTTATTTCTGCTTTAGGTTTATAATTTATAATTACATTAACATTAAACCAAATTAAATTTAGTCAAGCACACTTAATTGTAAATTGTTTTTCTATTACATTAAAGTAAAAATTTAAAACTTTTTAAAAATAAACACTTAAAAAAAAAAAACAATTTTTAATGTTATAAATGCTTTTCTAAGAACGCCTTGAAATGTATTTTAATAAAACCATTGTACATTTTAGTGATTAAAATACATTTGAATGTTCCAATCGTGGCTATAAAGGCACACCCTAAACTTGTCGTGTATGCGTAACCACTTTAAACACAATCTAATGTCAACAGGACAGACCGACACTCAGAGACTCCTTTCGCAGGCAGCCACTGCACTATGTCGTCTGCTCGGCCCGACTTATAAATGTGGTTTAGCTTCCATCTGGTTTTGTCGTAAGTGCTGAGGACCCCGATGTCTGCGTGTTTGGGGGGGCGGCAGTGGGACGTCTGCGGCTGGCTCGTACTCGTATCAATGAAGCCGTTAGTTGAGTGGCTCTCCATGCTCCTCGTTGACTTTATTGGATTATCAGGCAAATTTTTTAGTATTCCTGCGGCCCATACTCCCGTCAAAGCATATTGAATATCCCCTTGAACCCAAAATGGCTTTTCTTCGGCAATGAGTTTCTTGAAGCATATTTATTTTGAATTGATATGGGATCCAGGGGCGGATAATGGCTGAAAAGCAAATATGGAAAGCAGATTGAGAAAGTTTTGAGCACGCATAATAGACAAATGGCCGCCGAGCAGTTCACGTATGCTGAAGCATATTGATTTCATTGCTTTTGAGCTACATATGTAGATTGCTAATGTGTAAAAGAGTTTGGTTAAAATAAAAATTATGTATTTTAGAGGGAGTCAAATGAATGGATTTAAGTAAGGGAAAAAATGATATATATATTACATTAAATATTGTCGCTTAACTAGGAATATCACATCTTAATATAACATTTTCTATTGGGGTAAGCACATTCAAGTTGTCCGAGGAGTCTCCGAAAATTATGTATATTCACTTTATACATAAATATTTAAATCGATATTTTCGAAAACAGTTATAATTGATTTTAAATCGATAGGAATTATGTTTATTGCATTATTTTTCCACAAAAATCTCTTGATAAAATGCATTACTTCCTAATATTTTTAATGACAATGATTACTTCCTAATATTTTTAATGACAATGATTCGAAGGCGTACATAACTCAAGCCGAAAGAGGTCCCTCTGGCACTGCGAATCAATCTCCCCAATTGAATGTTTTCAGAACATTAAAAGTTGCACATTGTGAGACTCTACTCTCCAACTCTGTACATTTATAATTCCCATTCGCCTCTGACGGCTGCCAGGAATGCAGTTGGTGCACAACTGCGCTTCTTGTTCCTAAGCATGAGAAGGGATAAAAGTTTTTCAAAAATAGACAAAACAGTGGGAAAAAGGAGAACAAGCTCACATTTCGAGCAGATTCACACGTACACTTGGGTAAATACCGACAAACCTACAACTAGGACTCTTCATTGGGGCGACACCAAGGATAACGCTTCGTTTTAATTGTTAGGCCGCACAAGTGCTTGCAATGAGACGTGGCTCCAGTTGGGCCCAGACTTTACTTAACCCACATGGGAGGAAATCAACTCGAGTTGCATTTTAATTTGCACACCATTTTCTCAGAGCTCATACGGCACAGCCCAGGGACATAAATAAATAAGACTCGAGAACTAGAACTAAAGCAAATACTTTCGGCAGCTCGAATACGTGGATGGGTCTGTGTGAGTGCCTGCTGGACGCGGAGAACTCAATTTGCCAGCAGAGCAAATTCGTTAGGACTCAGGTGCTGCTGCAATGCGCAGAGGCGGGGCAGGGGAACGAGGTAGTCGTGCTAAATCGCTGGAAAAACAAGCGGCAGGAAGCGAACAGCATGCAAATCAGTTCGGCGTGCGGCAAAAAGGTGTAACAGCAGCACAGAAAAAAAAGAAGAAAACCGAACGAAATCGCCAATCGAAGTTTGGGTAATCGAACGGTTGAGACTTGATGGCGGAGAAAACGGGATAAAGGATAAAGGATACACGTGCGCTTTGCTTTAGTCCAGTAAATGCCTGAGATTCTAACTTTCAGGAGGAGCAGCATTCACCTGCAGCAGCAAAATTCCTTAAGCATCATTTAATTTAAATGATTTTCACAGAGAACAATGAACTTTGCTAGGAAGCGGGAAAGAGTATTTATTAAGGATACATTGGCACATAGGATTACTTTCAACCTTTTTTATTTAATTTTATAATGGAACAAATTGAATTAAAACACGACAATTAAATAAAACTGTACCATTGCTATCCCTAAAAATACTGAAAGAATAACTACCATATTATTTTAGATGTTGTTTTAACACCCTTTCAAAATCGGAGTCCCTCACTTCTCATCCATAATAAATGCCACAAACTGCTCTGGCCATAAACCTTCCCGAGGGGCCATAAACCGAGTGAAGTGAATGCAAATAGCGCAGGTTGGCGCAATAAATTTGAAACGTTTTCGGGCTGCATTTTGACTTTCTGCAGTTCTCCATTTATTTGTGCTAACAATTTTGTCACTGGCAAACTCGCCCCTCGTTTCGCTCCTGAATGCACATATGTACACATGTATATATCTATTTTATTTTTTTCTTTTTGGGCATTTTCCATGACAATTTGCTGCTCAATTGAACTCTCACGGATTGCAGGGGAATCGGAATCCCCTGCCGCCGGCTGCGTCTTGCTCACTTTGTCACCGGCTGCTGCTGCTGCTCTCTCACCTGTCGTCCCGCTGGCCTGTTTTGCATAAGTTTGACAGTTATCTCTATGTGTGCCTGTGCCGCTAACGAAGTCATTCAGCGTTTGTGTCATGGTGGCGCGGTGGTGCAGGGCTGACGGGGTCGAGGGGATGCCCACCTCGTTGCAGCTGCAACTTGGCCAAAAAGCGCGTCACGAAGCTGCTTTCATTATGTTGCCACTATGCCACGTCGATGTGGCATGTGTGTGCGCCGTGCTTTGCTCGAATACCCTTTTGAAGGATACTTAAGTTTTAACCAGGTTACTTTGTTCTTTGTTACTTTGTTAATATCGTTCATGTAGATTTAATTAATTTTGCCTTTTCAATTGGTAACAGAGTATCTTTTCAGCCATTTTAAATAGTCTCAACCAAATAAGTACATGCTTTAGGAAACTTATAAGAAACCTTAGTAAAATGTTTCCCTATTTCTCTTTTCTTTAGTTCTTTATATATCATATAACTGAAAGGGTATTGCCCGCTTTGGTCTTGGTCTTTTGCCCTGCTTTCTGGACGTTTTTTGGGCACTATTTTGTGGGCATTGCAACTGTCGGGCTGTTGGACGGAACGAAAAGGAGGCGGGGCAGGGGGCAGGTGTTGTGGATGCGGCTGCGGCACTACCTGTCCTCTCTGATTTATGTTGCCAATCAGGCATTTTGCTTGCGGTTGCACTCTGTACCCTGTATCCTGTCCCCTGCGTGTGCACTTCACGTTGATTTGTTACCCAAACGCAGCGTAAACAAGGTTGCAAATGGATTCCGTGCGACGCCCTCAAAGTTTATGAGCTCCACTTGGCTGTACATCATCCCATTGCTGTTTCCGGGATAAGCCGCTTAGCGAATCAAATGAGCCGAGTTGTGTCGGGAGTTTCTCCTCGAGAGAGATTATCTCGATTTGAGCAGGCTGCCGATTTCTTGCTGGCATCATTAGGAGAATGCATTTGCCCCAGCTGCTCATCCGATAATGGCAAATATATAGCCTACTCTCCGGGATATATTGCTCAACGGACTAAGCCCTCTGCTACCTATAAAATATTAAATGCATTTGCAAACACGCAGATACCCACAGAGAGAAGGAGCCGAGCAACGAGAGAACGAAGGAAATCCAAGTCGAGCCCCATAATTCAACGTTTTAGTCAAGATACTTGCCAAGTTATCTAAATGCTAGCAGGAGCAATCTTCTCCCGAAGCTCCATATCGCCACCTTACTACCGCTCTGCGTTTTCTGGCAACTGGGCCAAAATATTTTTACTTGGCTTGCCACCCATTTTATTCCTTTTCTCAGCTTTGGTCTCAGTCTTGGCGAAGATTGGACAGGAAAAACGCATTACCAGTCTCTCCGACTGAGGGGAATTATAACCTTTTTAGTGGACGTTTTAAAGCGAACCCTTTGAGCTTATAATACATAAATATTAACAAAATACTAAGCGAAGCGAGGATTTTCCCTACTCGCCGTCTCCTTGCGATTAAGCTCCTTGTACATAAATGGGCTCGCATCTGTCACGTTTACTCGCATGGACGCACGTGTGATGAATACTTGGCAATTAGGGATCCCGGCGAGTCCCTGTTGACATAACCAGGAAGAAATCATTTAGGAAACGTTCTTGTCAATTCCGGCTGACGTTTGATGCCGGCTGCTGTCGGTTGGGGGCCAAAATACTCGTACGTATATAAATATTTTATTTATTTACTCTCCTGATTTTGGTCGCCGGCTACGTGCTGCAAATGCCTAAAATACTGTTCAGAGATAAATTTTGTGCATTTTATTTATTCTATTCTATATTTTTTTTCTAGGAAATTGGTTGACATATGTATGTGGGCATTTGATTGATCACTTATTCTTGGTCTGGGAGTATATATATATTATTTTTCCGTTATTATTGTTGTTGCCAAATTTGACGAATGCAAGAGTCAGAAACTGAACATGAATACTCTGTAAATAAAATAAGAAGAGGGATTAACCTATCTTTCTTGAAAATTTTTGGTAAATAGAATAATTTGATATATATTATTTATTCAGACCGGTATTTTTTTGGGGCAATGGTTTTGTTCAATAGCTTTTAAATAAAGTACATATTTATCAATTTATAGAAATAAAAAATGGAACCCCATTTACATAGTTCTATTGTTTTATTGTTTCTATTTGTGTGTAATAAATGTACTGCAACCGTTTAACCAATCTTTTTCTTTCTCTTTACAGGTAAGCAACTACATAGTTTACTGGGTAAATAAGCTTACGTTACCCTCTCTTGCGAGTGCTTAGAAAAATGTTTATCCAAAAAAAGGGTGAGGAATTCAAGGGTACATTTTGCGGGTGAGTTATCCACTCCGACGGAGTGCGGTTGGGGCTGCTGAGCGCTGCACGCAGTTGTAAATTGTCGGATAATTTAATTTGTGGTTAAACGCAACTTAGACGCATGTAGGACCCCAGACACATGGCTCCGTGACTGGTGAACGAACGGGGTGAAAGGGTGAGAAAATCAAGAAGTTGTCCTGGCAACGGGTAATTGGGGAATAGAAATAATGCCAGGCCAAAGGAAAACCAGAAACAGTACGCACGGAAGCTGCTTGAATCCAAAATCCCTCCGGGAGGAGTGGAGGATTCTCTGATCCACTTGCCAATCCCCCATATGTGTGTGCAGTTGTTGTTTTTGCACCCCAGCGCTTTAGTTGCTTTTTATGAATTTTGTATTTGTGCGAGTAAATTCCCTTTGGTCCGGGCCACATGACGTATGAGTAATGGCTTTAGCCTGCCATGCTTTTGTCTCGCACTGTCGGCATTTTTGTTGCCGCCGCCGCTGTTCTTGTTTATTCTGCGGTCGCGTTTACCACCAGCACTTCCCTCGCCCGTCCCCGTCCCCAATGCGATCCCCAATTCCCTTCTCCCTGTCCGCAATCGCATATGCACATGGATTGTATCCGAAACTATAGAACATATATCTGTTTCTGTGCTGCTTTTGTTTCTGGTGTTGCTGCTGGCATTTCCCTCCGCCCAGTCGCTTTCCTGCATTGTCAAATTGGTTTGTTTAAATACTTTGTTGCGTTTTGTTAAAGGAATAAAGGATTGTTTCCCAAAGGTAGCGTCGCTGAATAAAAAATGCATTTTTGTTCAATTTCATCTGGCAAAAGCAAAACAAATAATCCACAATGCAGTTTAAAAACAGATCTGAGGGTTAAATTGATTTTTATATTTAACTGTTCCGAATGATATAAAGGAAATGAAAGCTATCCGAAACAGAGATTTTCGATACAAGTTTTTAATGAACAATGATATTATTTTAAGCAGAGATTAAAACAATTGTAAGTTTCAACAGACGCTACACCTACAAAAGAATTTTATTTATATCTTATTCACCCCATCAACATCGTTATGTTTCTCCTAATGAACCCTTCAACACAATTTAGAGATTTTACTCCCATTCATCATTTCGCCGGATTTCGAACCGAAGGATTTCTTTGGTTTTGCGGGGCTAAATAAACTCAGAAGGCATGCACTCGGGACTTAATCTGCCGCATAATTCAAAAGCCTCTGCATCATGGCCTGACAGGCCAAAAACCAGCGAAACCAGAACCCACAGACTACAAAAAAAAAAAGGAGAGGGGAAGAAAACCCAGTGAAAAGGGAAGAAAACTTTCCTTCGAGGCAGAAAAGTTTTCTTCCCGCTTAGCTGTTTCACTCGTCCCACTTCTTGCTGTTGGTAACTTCATATTTATATAATAACTTTATGTTTATGTTGTAGATTTTCGTCCTTTTCCCCCTTCTACCTTCCTTTCCCGGCGAATAAGGAGGAATTTACAATAACAGCGATCCTGAACCACTTTTGAAAACGGGGTGCGGGACAGAGTGGAATGGGATAGCAAGCCAAGGACAAAGACTAAAACAGCAAACAAAGTGCAAAAACACACATACTGTAGCAATAACAAAAGGCGCGTTGGCGTCCAAACTTGATTTCTTAATGTCTTCCAAGCATCTACTGTTTGTCTTGATGAAGAAAATGGCAGAGCCCAGCGATGATACAGCCACACTGCCGCACCCTTGCACAGTGAAAAATTGGTCTATCCGGCTCGAAGGACCAAAATGTAAAGAGGTCGAATAAATGACAGTTCAACTGGTTGAGTTTTTATAAGGAACAAATTAAAAAAGAGAGCATTTCCCTTGATATTTCATTTTATACTTTTATATGTTAGATAAGAATATTAAAATATAACAGTCAACATCAGTAATTTCGCTCTGTGCACCCGCAGCCTCGTCATGTGTGAGTGCCAAGTCAAAAGATGTTGCCCAAGGCAATTTACACTGAAGTTGTTTATTTTGAAACACTTGCCAAGGCGAAAAACGCGCTCAGCCAATATTGTGCGAGTCACTGCAGGCAGGAGCAGGTCCTGTTTATATCCCTTCGACATTTTCACAGCGGAAGCGCCAATGTGCATTATTTGATATGACTGCTTCGGCTCCTGTTCCTTGTTGCTGCTCCTTTGTACAACTTCGGCGCACACACACTCGACTGGATTGGCTGGCAGCAAAAGGTTCGTTCTTTTGACAATTGGCAAAGGGTACTTCAAGGCAGCCAAAGAGAAATCTGTCTTCTTCTGGTATGTGAAAAGTAATTTAATTCCATTTCCTTGACCACAAAGAATGCTCACTACGACGATATGGAAAATGAATGAAAAATTGACCAGCCAAGAGAGGCCAGATTACGCAAGAAAGTTCTGAACAAAAACTAAGTCAATATTGATCACAAAGGATTCAATTTCGACTTCACTGAGCTCTTAAATTAAATTGATTAAAGTTTCATAGCGACAGCCAGGGATTTTTAGTTTACTGCTCAACGAAAAATTCCCTTTCAAATTGAAATTTTAATAACCCCTGGCATTTTCTACTTCGTTTAACTGCTTTCGTTTACCTTTTCGTGCCAACGCACAGTAGCGCCTTTTCTCATTTAGCGTTGCAAAAATCATATCTTTTGAACCAAATAAGGTAATCGAATAATTTAAACGGCATTGGACAGGTAATTGTTGTAAAACATATATATGTACTGCATAAAGTACCACGCCCACAAATACGCCTTTTTAAAGGGTATCAAAGTGAAAAAATAATTTTTTTTCAATGAAAACAATTTTTAAACAAAAATTTTTATTTAATTTTTTATGTTTATTTTTATGTATTTGCTCAAATAAAAATAATTTGAAAACTGAAAAAAAAATTTTTTTTTTAATTCGAAGTGTAACCGCCACGCGCTACAGTTAGTATATTTCTTGAAATGTATGAAATTGTGTCGGTATTTTGGTATATTTTACCCTGAGTTGTTTTGGTTTTTTGCGTTGCATTTCCGCAGACGCAGCTCGACGCAGCCCATGAAAGTTAATTCTGGTCCAGGAAAGATCCACGTAACTTGTAGTCATAGTGTAGTCAGTGGCCGGCATTGGCGTCAAAAGATATAGACTACTTTAGGCAGAAAAAGGTGAAAAAAATGGACACCTGGCAGGTAGCGATTTACCTGTAGAAGCCCAAACCAAAGTGTCGTTTTTTTTAGGTTCTTTAATAGTTTATGAATGTATCTATCATTTCAAGTTAAAACCATGACCATGGGTTTTATGGTTTTTTTTGTAATATTACCTGAAAGTCGACCAATTTACACATTTTTTTTTGTATGATGCAAAAAACGAAACAAAGTTCAACTTTAAATGCTCATAACTTCTACAAAAAAAATCTTAAAATTGATTTTATTGCAGATTCTGAATCCTTGTTAAATTTCCTGTCGAATGTATGGTTAAAATGACTTTTTCGATTTTTGCAACGCTAATTGTTCGAGAGGCGCTACTGTGCAACGGCTAAGTTTACTCAGCTAACTTGGCGCGGAAGAATCCTTGCTAATTTTTTATTATCATATTTATTAATTTCCTAGAGATTTTTCAACAATCCCAAGTCAATATATAATGCAATTCAGATTTTTCTCCTCAACAAGTTAAGAAACTATTTTTTCTTCTTCCCCTGCCATAAATTTGTCTTGCTGTTACAGTTGTGGAACTTTCGCTGCTCTGGGCGGCGGCGACTGCATTTGACAGACTTTGAAAATTTGGTGCGGAGCTCGCTGCCCAAAATCTCAACTCATTTATTGTTCCTGGAGCCTGGAGAGTGTATGTGTGTGGGTGTGTTCTAAAGGCTTCATTCAACCGCAGGCGCTGATATTCAAAAGCGCAAGGAACTTTTTTTCCGGAACGGAAAATGTGAAGCACCTTTCGTTTGGCAAAAAAGTTTCCAAGTGCCAAATAACGAAAACTAGTAACAAAAAAAAAAAAGGAAACTAAAAAAATTCCAAAACTTGCGGGCAGAAACCCAATATTCAAAGAGCAAAAAAATAAAAACCGAACCCCGAAATGAAGAGAAAAATATTCAGGACCAGCTGAACTTTCGGCCATGCCAGTCTCGGCGGTGGTAAATTAAATTTTAATAAACTGAAAGCGCTTTCTGGCTAAATCGCTTTTTGTTTGTAGGCGTGCGGCAATGTTACGCATACGCCGTGTAAGCCGCCTTGTGGTAAATTTTAATTGGCTTGTCGCGAGTTGTTTTTCCCACTGCCGCCGCAGCTTGATTTTGATTTCGACGCCTGCCGCCTGACGCGGCGGCCCATGATTAAAAACTTTACATAGTTTCGCGTCGGGTTTCGGTTCCCGGCTTTTGTTTTTCCCTACATATTTGTTTTCGGTATTATTGCAGGCAGCCAGAACTTTTGTATGCGAGAGGAGAAACTTGGCTTCAAATTGGCCAAAACCCCGAAACGCCACGGCAAAAGTTGGGCCGTTGTCGTCGTCGGTTGTCATGACAGAGATTTTATATAAGAATAGTTGGCCCATGTCAGTCGACGGGATCCAGGTAAAAGTTTAGGATTTTAATTAGTTTCGGTCGTTGCTCAGTGCCAAAGCAATTTGTTAGATAAGGGTTACTTTACTCGCTTTAATTTAGGGTCCGCCGTCGTCTGGCTCATCATTTAATATTGCTCGGGGTATTGTCTGAGTCCCTGCTGCTGCGGTTGAGGAACTAATTGCCCAGGATCTCTATGGAGGAGAGATTACCTACAAAACTTGCTGGGAGCACGTGCTTACAAAGAAGAGTACGAAACCAAATCATTTCCCCCTTGATGGGCTTTTTGCTGATTGCATCTATGTACCCGGCATTATTTGCATAATCAATTAATGTATAGATTGCCACTAATGAACTTGCTCCTAATTACCCAACTGTAAGTCGCACAGTCAATGTGTTTGCTAATGAATTTCGTATACTTCAAAGGAGCGATTTATGTAATTTCCCTCTGATTCACACATGTTAACAACCCGTGTAGGCATTTATTATCGTTAATTAATCATCTGGTCTGCATTAGGGTAAAAAAAAGATCCAGATCCCTATTTTAATTACATTTATTCACATCTCTGTCTAAGCCCCCCGCCTGCATGGTCTGAAAAGCTTTTTAATATGTGTCACAGACACACTGGGGCGACGGGACGCCTCTGGGCTTTCATTAATTTGTTGCTGTTGTTCTATATTCCCCAGGCTTATTATGATGACTTTTCATTGGCTTCTTCACACATGGCAAGCATTTCCCTCGTCTGGTTTTATTTATTGGATTTGGGACTTGCTGATGCTGCTCAAGCCGAATTGAGATTCCTTTTTTTGCGCCCTATTTGCTTTTCATACTGTTTCGCCAGCAGCAGCAGCAGTGTGTATAATTAAGTTTGCCTCCTGATATATATTCTTCCACCTGTCTCCCATCGGACTGCCATCAGTCACTTCTTATGCAAATGCTGTTGGCCGGCATCCTGCGCCCTCTCACATACGTGGGGGAAACTTTACTGAAAAGAAATGATAACTGCGACGCTAGAATACCCTTCGAAATCTTCAGGAAGAGAGTGAATTCAGAGGGAATAGTGTATCCCTGGAACTAATATACATAAGGTCTTATAAATTTCAGAGAGAAGAATATTACTCTAACTCTCTGTTTAAAATGCAAAGGCAAGATAATAGTGCCCAAAATAAGAAACTTTAGCCAAAATAATTCACTTCAGCAAGATTTATCGACAGGTTATACAAATACAATACCCTTCGAGGCCAGGAATAAATAGCGCTTGCTCTCTTATTCAAAATGGCTCCCCAAAGGGAAGTTCCTTGCCTTGGCATAAGGGCAAAATAAATGTCGAAAACTGAGACGTGGGGTCACGTGCGTGAAAAGTTGTGTGTTTGTCTGACGGCGGCGGCGGTCTCCGCGGCGGCAACTTCCCCAGTTCACAGTGCTCCGGCAGCATATATTCAAATGCATATTGATTCTGCGGTCCATCAGCTGTCACTGCTCCCCGGCTCCCCGGATAGCCGACCCTGGGCTCCGTGTTTACAAGTGCCGCAATCATGATATGCATCAGCAAACGAGGCACCAGCCATGCGTCCACCTGATGGCACCAGCCACCAAAAGACAAGGAGTCGTTGCGAGGGGAGGCGAGCGGGAGCGGACCAGGACCAGGACCCACACAACACATCTACACACTCGGGGCTGCCAGGAGGCCAAAGCTAAACATATCCCCAGCCAAGTAGACAAAAGCTGGAAAAATTTGCATACTTCCCTGGTCGCTGAGTGAGTTTCTCTCCCGTTTCTCGTCTCGTTTTGCACTTTCCAGGTCCTTGCTTTCTCCTTGCCATTCCCCAAATTGCGGGCCATTTCGAACCTAAATGGTAAATAGACCTTTCGGTTTGATAATGACAACCAATACATGCTAAGGCCACAGGAAATCAAAGCACGAACCAGGTCTCTGACGAATCCTGACACATCCAAAAGTTTTCAGCAGGGATTGTTGAGAGTATTGGCTTGAAATTTAAATGCATGTTTCATGACGACTTCAAATGATTTTAGAAATATTAACACGTGTCTGCCGGGTCAAAGTTTGTGTGCTTCATTCGATATTTATTATTTATGTGGGATTATTTGACCATTCAAGTCATGCATATTCTTTATCAACATAACCAGAAAACACATTTCTGAAAACAAATAAAGTTCTCTCAGAATTCCTAGATTTCCAAACACAAAATGCTTTTCTAAAATGTTTATCAAACAGCCTCACCCTCTATCAACTTAAGCTTCATTAATTTCCTGCCTGAATTCCCTCAATGGGTTTTCCCCCTCCTGTTAATTGCTGGCTCAACTCTTTTCCCAGCGCAGGACCAAATTTGCTGCTGTTTTGCTTGTCTGCAAAGAAAAAAAAAAGAGGAAAAACAGAGTAGAAATTTGCATGAAACAACACAGTAGCAGTTCGAATCCTGGAACGTGTGTTGCGATAAATCAAAAATCTGCAGCGAAGGCAGCGGTCTCATCCTAGCCATTCTGGTTTGCTCCTTTCAGGAGGCGAACAAGGGAAATGCATTGGCCATGCAAACACGATGATTGTGTAAACAGCAGTGAGGAGCAGCACCGAAGACTGCCGCCGTGGAGCTTGGTGGAGGTGGTGCTGTTTTGCGCACAACAATGAAATTGAATTTCAATGCCATCTCCCCCCCCCCCCCCCCCCCCCTTATTGTTGTCAGCCTTGGCAATAATTGTTGGGCTCTCAGCTTGACGGTGGCATGTGTGCGCTGCATATACTTGAGACTGGCATTGCATTCCGCGCTCCCTTGCCATTGTTGTATAAGCGATTGCTGCTTTTTTACCAATCCCGAAACAACAGGGAAAACAGTCGCTGCCTGGAAACCATTATCGCCGCCACCATCACCACCAGCCAAGCAGCAACAACGACTCCCCAAACCTTGCCCCCAATTCCCATTTGCAGTTGCCATTGCAGTTGGCATACGTGTAAATCGTAAATTTCCGTCCGCAAAACGAATGGTAACCGGACAGCGGAGGAGTCGTCGCTGCCGGAATGGGAACAGGAAGAGGAGCAGGAGCAGCAGCAGGAGCCAGAGGAGGCAAAGTCACATCCCAGCCCCGGTCGCTGGGCAATAGCTCATTGTGGACAGCGACAGCGGCAACAGAAAACAAAAGTCACTTGCCCGGTAATGGAATAAATATCCGTGAGGAGCATCCTTCTGTGCTGGCTCCCATATGAGGATTGTCCAACATTTTGCGGCTATTTATGGGTCCAACTTTATGGCTGGCAATTGAAAATGAAGCCAGGGAATCATGCATAGCAGGGAGATTTATTTTTGGTAAAGATAAAATTTTCATTTTTGTATGCAGACGAATTTTGCGGGTATATGGTTATCTTATACCAAAAGCACCTTAAATAGCTAAAAACTAGGATTAAATAAAGCAAATTAGGAAGGAACCAAGTCACAATATATGTATAATAAATTAGATAAAATCAGCTCTTAACGAGGTAAGATTCAAGTGACGATTGCACCTTCATCATTAAAACGCTCTTATATTAATTTTTATTAAATAATTTGCAAAGCAGATTTTCCATTCCTGGTGTGTATATAGTAGTCGCCTAGCGCACACTTTGAGTGCTCATCCTCACTACTTTCCGTTTTGATTTTCTATATTTCCGATTTCTCTACTGATTTCCCGTAAATTGGTATTCAGAAATCCCATTCCAACGCTTCAGAGCACAAGCAATCCCACCGCTTTTTGTATATTTTGCATATTTGTCGCATTGACGTTGACCAGCTGTGAGCTGGGGACATCCGGGCGACACCTCTCCGCACCTTTTGCACTCACCTTTCTCATTCCGCTGCCCCCTTCGATTGAGTTGAGAAGGAAATGCGAGACAAGGAATCTTTTATGACATTGCATCCACCGACCCGGAGTGGTTGCTGTCTTTTATTGTCAGCGGTGTATAATTTTCGCACTGCTCGTAAGGATGCTGCTTGTGCTACTCGGCAACCGCCAGCGGGTCCTCCATCACCCCTATCTCGCCTGATTTGATTGCACTGGGCTTTGGTTGCTGGTTTGGTTGGTTTTCTCCTGCCCCTCCTCAGCTTTTTGATTATGTTGCAGCATTTTTGCATCATAAAACTCATAAATATTTATGAGCGTGATGTATAAACATGAAATGAACGTAAATACACAGTTTTTCCTTCCTTTTCCAGGCATTTAAAGCAAAGTCAATTGATACGGGCCAGAGTGTAGGTTGGATTTAGGCGAATGAAGAAATATTTGTGGAATGAAAGGCGAAATAAAATCGTTTTAGCCGCTCAGAGAATTTGATTGCTTTAAATGTGAATTTAAACGAAATATTTTGGGGTTCCAAAAGCCATTTCGCTCGCCATCAACTACCAAAAAATCTGTCGAAATAAATTGAAAACATTGGAAAACTAAAAACTAGTTAACAATATTCCCCTCACACGGCAACAATTTCAATTTTGCGTTCGATGTGTGTGCAAAGCTAACAAAAAACTGAGATTAGGTGGCACTTGGCTTTGCCATACGAGATGTGTGGCGAATGTCCCCAGAAAATAGCCGATTTTGTTCCGATCAAATATGTTTTGATTGGCAGACATTTAGTTGGCAGTTAGTTTTCCCATTTGGGTCAAAGTTTTGCCAGTCAGAATGGCAATTTAATTAGTTTAAAATAAGTTGATGATGTGGCATAAAACTTTGCAAGAACTTGTTTAAAAAAATATTTAAAAATTTGTAAGGTTGCAAGTTTTCATTACACTTTTTAAGAAAACTTTGGTGGTCGAATCCATTAAAAATTATAAGTAATATTGGCTTTAAAGAAACTTATTAGATACGAATCTTAAGATTTATAGGTTCCCCGTTTTGCTTACCAGATTTGTCTTAGATATTCCCAAGGACTTAATATTTACACATGTTAACCCTTAATTAAATTTCTTAACATACACGGCGTATACGTGATGCCACGAAGTGTTGCCTATTTTCGGGATCCGTTTAAATCTTGAATGTGCGGAATTCAAGCTAAAATGCGTCGAGACAAGTGATGTATTTAAACACAACATGCAACAGCATGCCCGTGTCTCAAAATTTCTGAGACTTTGCCGAGTTCCTGGCTTTGTTTCGCTTAACTCTTGGCTGGATTTCGGGGATTGTCGGAAACTTGTCTTCACTTTTGACTTGTTATTTGTGCGAAAGGAGCAACGCCAACGCCTGCAGCAACTACAACAAATGACTCATTTTCCACGCACTTCATTCTCCTGTTGGGAAAGTTTTCGCCAGTCTGCAAAAACCAAACAATGCCAGGGGAGGGGCGAAGGACGTGCAATCAAAGTCGCTTCCAGCTCAGACTTCCTGCTGAATATACATATATAGTCGTCGTAGTTTTGCATTTCATATAGCTCGGTTATTTATCATAAATTTGACTGCGCAATGGCATTGCTTTGATGCGGCTTCCTCTGTCACTTCCTCCCTTATCTCTCTGGCCATCGCCTTGATTCATAAATTATTTCATATTTCATTTCCTCTGCGTGATGCAACAAAACACAAATGCTAAAAAAATAAGTGCACACTGAGGAGCCCTGAGATACTGGGAAACTCACAGTGTTCGCTCCTCGGAAGGACTCAATTCCACAGTGTCTCTGCCCCACGGCGATGCAATAAAATGTCTGTTTCTGCTGATTCCGGCGCTCCCTCATCTCCCTTTCTTGTCCAAGCATTGGCCAAAGTAAACATAATAATAATACCAGCTGCAACTTGAATTATCCTCATCAAGACTCTTTAACATGTCTGCATAAAACCACAAATGGAAAGTTATGAATAAAGGGCAAACTACAAAATTAAAATCTTTAATAAACTTTTAGTTTAGTGTTCTCCACATTTTATAGCTATATAATGACCTCATAGTTGGCGATATTTTGAGAAAGAAAATCCAACAGAATGGATCTTAGTTAATTACGTTAGGTTAGTCCGAACGGCCCTCGAGGGGCCACACATAGGCCAATATGGCCCATAGCTATCCGGGGAAACTCCTGGATGGACCTAGAGACTATTTATGCGGGTTTCGAGATCCTTGAATATCAAGGTGTTTTTCGCAAAGGCAAGGAGTTCGCCTGGCTTCCTCCTGGAGGCATCTTCTAGCGATGCCAGAACTGGAGAGCCTAGGTATGTCATTCTTGCCCTCGTTAGGGCCGGACATTTGCAAATGAGATGCTCCAAGGTTTCGGTTGCCTCGGATTCATCACATTTCCGGCATATGGCGTTGTCGGTAATACCCAGCTTGACTTCATGTGCAGCAGACAGGCAATGACCTGTTAGAATATCCACTAACATTCTGCAGTCCTTCCGCGGAAGATGCAGCACGTAGTGAGTGAGTTAATTACGTAATTATTATAACTTTTTATTATAAATCCTGCATTACATTGTCCAAATTTACATACATATTTAATCTCTTTACCAGATTCACAATAAAACCATTAAGTTCTATAGCGCACACCGACAGGCAGTTTATTATTTATAATAATAAAGTTAAGACTTTAAGCTCATTTCAAATCGCTTTATATTTGCTAATAAATTTGCCGTCACGTTCGTAATCTATATCGTCGCATTAACTAAAGACTATGGATTTTTATTGTAGTATATAATATATATATATATTTACTTAAGGGGGTCTTCTCATTGGGCAATTTTTTTTTCGATTTTTTTTTTTTTTGCATTTATTTATAGCTTGGGATGGTTTGTATATGTCCCCAAAAGGATTTTTCGAAATACTTTAGGAGATACAGCTTTTTTTGTGAAGCAAGGTCTTCGCAAAATGAGCTTTTTTCAAACTTCAAACGCGTTTATCTCGAAACCACGTTTTTCGAACTGGCGGCCATGATATCTCCAGTTCAACTGAACCGATTTTCATGAAACAAAGTGGAATCGACGCAGAATTGTCACCATCCTCGGGTGACGGAACAGATTTTTTTTTAATTTTTTTTCTATTTTTTTTTTTACACTAAACTACAAAAAAACAAGAAAGGAAGTTAACTTCGGCACGCCGAAGTTTGTATACCCTTGCAGATATTATTTCAATACATTTTACCTATACACAGAAAAAATGGTAGAACGAAAAAATCAAGAATATTTTTCTTGATTTTTTCGATGTGGTGGATTAAAATTTTTAAGTACGATTCGGGGTTAGACAGTCGAGTTAATCCCGTTTCGGGATTAAATGACAAATTAAGCCTAAAAATTCTTGAATCAATCCCGTTTCGGGATTAAATGACAAATTAAGCCTGAAAATTCTTGAATCAATCCCGTTTCGGGATTAAAATGACAAAATGAGCGTAAAAATTCTTGAATTAATCTCATTTTGGGATTATAGAGGCATAATAAGCCCGAACATTCTTGAATTAAGCCTAAATATTCTTAAAAATTTGGTGAGAGCAGCAAATCTATTTTTAGCTCAGAGAGAGAGATAACATTTTTGCTCTTTCCTTGAAACTGTATGTATTCGCGTTCCCGACATTAGCTTTTGATTTGACTCAGT